>ML816511.1:58389-84624 GCA_009831015.1 Picea engelmannii
CTCAGGTTGTCCTTAAATCCAATCCAAACTCATCAAACCAATAAAACTCAAAATGATACCTATTACCGTTTACAACTCCCCAAAAACGGAGCCAAAATGTTGGTGTATATATATGCTTAGTATATTGCACTTATTTATATGTCAATCTGGGATTCGTAATCAAAAGAGTTGTTACACTATATGTGCTGAAAACAAGTAACCTATCTATGTATGTTGTATCTAGCTCAATCAGGAAATAATTAATAACATAACACTCTGTTTTTGGAATATCTGAATACTTCTCACAACTTCAAACTTAGAAGATAAAGATTATAGTAAAACTCTCAGACAAATACTCAATTGAAAAGGTTCTTGCTTAGATAACAAGTCTGTTCATTATAGGCTCATGAAATGAAGAGAAGAATTGAGACCTTGCTTCTTGTAGCAATGGAATTCACATAGAAATTAACAATTCACTCTATTTACTCTTGTAAAGAAACCAATCATGACTTACTCAATTCTAATCAAACCTTCCTCAATACAAGAGATAGTCAATATGATTGAAATATTTCACTACTGAAGCATGAAGGTGATAGATGAAGTCTTATGGTTCTTGTACCTTTTGAGGAAAACACAATTACAAATTCAAAACAATAACAATGGCTTATTTAACAACCAAAAACATCTATCCAACTTTTGTTAACTGAACATCACCCTGCAAAAATGGAAATAGGATTATCTACTATGCTTAATGCATAATTGTTCATTCACACTCATCCAAAATTAATTCTATTTAGAAATATGTATTGTACTTAGGAAAGTTCATACACTTAGAATCACTTGCAACACACAACTATTATATGTTCACACTCACACAATTAACTTATGCCACACAAAGACCTATACAGGGAGGCTTACCTTGGTTGGGGAAGTGGGACCTTACCAAACCAACAAGGTACCTCTAAATAAATTACAGACTAAACCACTTTACTCTTATCCACGAATTGCACAATCTAGAATTTGTATTCCTTCAATTGATCAAGTGAATCAGTAATTAAACATTCATTTCTCATCATAACAATGTATACCATTCTCTACTTACTACCTATTATCTACACAACATCCCTTTTAAATAAGGTCATCCATTATAATCAAGGTCTGAGGATAATTATCGAATGTTTACAAAATATTACAATTAGTGAATCATATCATATCTCAAGGAATGGACTTCATCCTCATGAAATGAAGTGCTTGAGTGATGAAGTCTATCGTGATCTTAAAATGATCCAAGGATACTTATATCCAACTAATTTCTTGGAATCATCACCAGCATACTCATTCAAAACATTAATCCTATAGACAGGGGTTTAGTACCACACTAGCACAATAATAGATCTGGGTACCAGATCATTGCAACGATGGTACCAGAATAGGGGCAGAGTTGGTACCGGATCAACGCAAAGGTGGTATCATATTAGCATGGTGTTGGTACCGGGTCACTGCAGTTTTGGTACCAAATATGTCGGAGTACCAGAATAGAACAATTGGTTGTTGCAGTATCAAACCGACGAAAGTACCAGATGAAGTGATGCCTTGTCATGACGCTTCTTAATAATAATCAAAGTAATTAGGAGCATAAAAAATCAACCATTTAATCCCAGTTAATCAAGAAATCAAACAAATCATGTTTTTAAGATAGGTTACCTCTTTATGCATATAGATAAGGTCACAAGGTAGGTTTGTGAAGGAAATAAAAAACATATGCACATGTCAGAGGTAAAATCGACCTAGATAGAGGATAATATAGGGTAATAAAGGTGTCAAAATGGAGACTCAACAATTTGCAAGAATAAATATACATGGAACAACATTTTGTCTATGTCCATAATGACTCTAGCCTTGTTTTTTTCCTTAACAAATATCTTTATGGTCTTAATCAAGCTCCCCAAGCTTGGTATGCCAAAATGGACAACTTTCTCATTGACACCGGATTCTCTAGATGCCATTCTAATCCTAATGTCTATACCAAGAAAGTAGGAATCCATCTCCTAATCCTTGTCCTTTATGTTGATGATGTTATCATTTCTGGTAGTGACTTAAAACTTCTAAACCATGTGAAAACCATCCTTAAGAAGAAATTTGAAATGACAGACTTAGGTTTTTTTCACTATTTCCTTGGCCTCCAAGTTTTGTAAACCAATGAAGGAATTTTTCTTTCCCACTCTAAGTATGCTTGTGACCTTCTTCGTCTCCTTCACATGGATGATTGTAAGCCAGCCCCTTCTCCCTTCCAATCCGGAGTCAAGATTACTGACACCTGTACTTCTCCCAAATTTGATGCCACCCTATACCGTCAATTAGTTGGTATCCTCTTATACTTCACTCATACCCATCTTGATCTTTCCTTTTCTACTGGTCTTCTTTCCTGGTATATGAAAAACACCCAATGAAATCCATTGGAAAGCAGTTAAAAGGATACTTTTCTGTGTCCATGGAAAATTTCAGTTCTGGATACATTACAGTTCATGGGGGACTCCTTTATTGGTTGGTTTCATAGATTCAGATTGGGCCAATGGCCCTGATGATTGGAAGTCTACTACAGGTTATGTTTTCAGCCTTGGTTCAGGACCTGTCACTTGGGCCTATAAGAAACAATATGATATTTCACTTTCTTCAACAGAAGTAGAGTATTGAGCAATGGTAAATGCAAGTCAGGAAGCCTTGTGGCTTTGACAGATCCTTTCAGAGTTTAGATTTCAACAACAACATCTGACCAGCCTTTGGTGCGACAATGAGAGTTCCATCAAGCTCGCCAAATACCCAGTTCAACATGAATGCAGAAAGAACATCGATCTACACATGCACTTCATCAGAAAGCTCATTCATGATCAAGTTATTGAAGTTCTCTTTTTCCCTACAGAAGATCAAGTTGCATACATTTTCACAAAGTCTCTTATAGAAGCAAATTTTTCCAAACTTCGATCTATGTTAGGAGTTCAAGAATTTGTCATTAATGGGGGATAGGCTCTAATGCCTCCTTACTTCTCCTATTGTGTCACTATTGTAAATCCTTCAATCCTATCCCAAGTGTTTCTTAAGGGGGGATGTTAGGATATTTAGAAACTTAGGAATTAGTTAAAATCTATTTGGTCTAATGTGTCATTATGTAAAAGTGTGTTTCTTAGTGTGTTTCTTTAGTATGCATTAGTATGCATTTGTAGTTAGGAAATCTGAAAGTCACGATATATTCCCGACATAGAGTGATTTGATGGTTCATATTCTCCTCGATATTAATAACTATTGATCCATGTATTAACACTCGATTAGTCAATGATCTCTATTTAAAGAGAATGGAGGGTCATTTGTCGATGATCGATTATGAGAAACTCTTTTGTAAAATCTCTCAGTAGTCTTTTTATTTTGCATTAATAAACTGCTCCAAGTGGCCGCATTGGTTGGGGTTGTGGATGTTTTCCCGTGGTGTTTTTACCATGTCAAAACATCGATGTGTTGATATTTGATCTGGTTGTGTGAGTGGTTACTGAAGATGTTCGTCCTATGTTGGAATACCTGTGTTGTCAAACAGACTCACACAGGTGACTATGGGGGTATACCACAGTACCTAGGAAATATGTGAGATCATGCTTTGCAAAGTATATGTTGGCACAGGGGAAAAACCAGGGTTCAAATCCAAGAGCACACCAAAAAACCCTAACTATTGGCCCTTTCGGCAACACCTGGGAAGAAAATGCAGTCTCACCTGAAGCAGTTATGAGGGGGTTGCAGGACAAAGATGTCTACAACCAAGGGGAATATCAAGTGGGTTTAATACAATAACATCACAACATTCATATATCACTTATCAACTTGGATCTACTCTGTACATCTACTTATCAGATCTAAAATAGTAATGCAATCACAGTATATCAATGACAGAGACAAAATACCAATCACACACAACACGAAATATACGTAGTTCACCCTCTCTCTAGGGCTATGTCCACAGAACTCTACTTTATAATGTATTAAGATGAAGCATACAGTTCTTGTCTACACTCTTAGCTAGCAGAGCTTCTCTTCTTCTCCTCTCTTTCTCTCCCCTTTCTGCACACGCAACATAAGGGTTGATCTTCACACCCAGTTGAAGATCTTACAATACTAGAAGGCTCTCACACTTAGCACTTCCCTCTTACATAACAATAATCTCTCATTGCATACCAACAACAACGAATGAAAAACTAGATTGACCCTCCTTCCTTCATGTATGTTCTTATTTATACATTACAATCGCTCACCAACATCCCTAGGTCGTAACCTAGGTGTCCAAAAGCCTAGATACCAAAACCCTAGGTATCTAAAACCCTATGTCAACTTGACTTGTACTTTCAGGGCTTCACCAGCTTGTCTTTCCTTCCTTCTCACGTGGTGCTCCAAAGCATCTAATGGTGGATTTTTCTTCTTGTTGAGTTTTCCACGGTCCATCTTTCTTGCTTATCTATCATCCTCGATCTCCTCATCCAACGACTTAATTCGCTCTGTCTTTTCTGCTCTTTTGCTCACTTCGACCAAGTATTTGTCGTCATGTCTTCCACGAACTTCACATTCTCCCTTTTCTTCCTTTATCTTCACATACTTCCATAACCAAGGGCCAACATGCCCCCAACACTCACTTGTGACTCGTCCCGAAGCACTTCAAATCTCAGCTTCTTGTTTCACTTCGACTTCAGACTACACAGTGCAACCTCTACTTTCTGTTCGATGTCTCCTCTCCTTCCTTGTGTAGACTGTATTTTCTATGTCTAGTACCCAGTTTCAACTGCACCTAGTACCTAGACCCTTTTTCCCTTGTGTTTACTAAGGGTTGCGGGGCAGCTGGTTGTCATAGTGAAATTTCATTTGGCTCCCATTCACTAATCCTTCCTTCCATTCTCCATTCAAATTCTTCAATTGCGCAACTCCTCCTTCTATAACATAGGTGATCTCATATGGCCCTAGCCAATGTGTTCTGAACTTCCCAGGATGTTTGTTGAACTTACTATCATATATCAGTACTAGATCATCTTGTTTAAATGCCTTCTTCTTGATGTGTCTATCATGATAGGCCTTCTCTCTTTCCTTCTGAACCTGCTAATGGAATCCTGCAACAAATCTGTCATCCTCCAATTCGACCAACTGTGCAAGCCTCTCTTGAATAGATCTAGTGTCATCCATATCTGTAAAGGAAATAATTCTTAGGCTTGGTACCAAATATTCCATTGGAGAAAAAACTTCAAGACCATATACCAACTTAAAAGGTGTCTTCATTGTCATCTTCTTGCAAGTGGTTTTATAGGCCCATAATACTGCTGGTACTCTTAGATCCCATTCATCCCTATTCACACTACAAATATTTGTTAGTGTTGTCTCCAAGATCTTGTCGAATGCTTCAACTATCCCATTTTCTTGTGGATGATACAACGTGCTCTTCTGATGGTGGACTGCAAATTCCTCAGTCAATGATTCAATTTTATTATTGATGAAATGTGTCCTTTGATCACTCATAAGGATCTTTGCACATACAAACTTGGTTATGATGTCATCAAATATAAAGTGTGCAGCTGTAGTTGCGCTACAGTCCTTAACTTCTCTTGCTTCGAACCATTTGGTCAAGTATTTTGTTGCTGTAATTATGTACCTTGCTCCTGTACACTTTCCTAGTGGGTTTATAGGTCCAACGAAGTCAATTTCCCATTTATCGAATTCTTGTAGGGTCAGATGTGGTGTTAATGGAATTTCATCTCTTTTGGATGGTTTCCCAACTCTTTGGCATATGTCATAGGCTCTGGAATAGTATTTATCATCTTTGTGTAAGGTAGGCCACCAAAGGCCAGCTCTAAAAACCTTCTGTGCAGTTTCTTTTCCTGTGTAATGTCCTCTTGCAATGCCTTCATGAGCTTCTGCGAGGATTAGTGGTCGCTCTTCCTCCATAAAACAACTTATTAATATCTCATCAGGTCCCATCTTGTATAGATGTCCAACTATAAGTGAGAAGTCTACAATGCACACTACTAGTTGTTTCTTCTGAGGAATTGTATACTCACTAGGTGCCACTCATGTAGATAGAAACTGGACTATCTCTGCGAAGTGGTCATCAATATTTCTAATGTCTAGTAATTGTGCATCCAGTAGTTCATCTTCCAAATTGGTCAGCTCTTCACCATGTTCCAACCTTGACAAGTGGTCAAGAACTTTGTTCATTCTTCCTGGCTTAACTACGATCTCAAAGTCATATTCCTGAAATAGTAGAAGCCATCTGCATATCCTTCCCCCCAACACTGGATTGTTGACTAGGTATTTCAACACAGAGTGATCAGTAAACATTTTAAAGTGTCCTCCCAACAAGTAGTGGTGAAACTTCTACAATGCATACACCATGGATAACCCTTCTCGCTCAGTGGTGGTGTAATTGATCTCAGCAGTTGATAGCTTCTTGCTAGAAAAAGATAACGGGTGGCCAATATATCCTTCTCCAGGTTGCACTAAGACTGCTCCTAAAGCGATGGAAGATGCATCAACATGCACATGAAACTCCTTGGTCCAGTCTAGGAAAACCAGAATAGGCACAGTAACCATTTTCTATTTCAGTGTGTCGAAGCTCTGTTGGCATTCTTCTATCCAACTAAACTAACAATTTGTCTTCAAAAGTTTCTCCATGGGTTTTTTGATCTAAGCATATCCTTTAATGAACTTCCTGTAGTATCTCGTGTGTCCCAGTGAAGTGTGCAGTTGTTTGACTAAAGTAGGAGGGGGTAGATCAACTATAATGGAAATTTTGGATGGGTCTACCATCAACCCTTTCTTGCATATAATATGACCTAAAAACACTCCAAATGGTGAAAAGATGTTTCATTTCTTCAGGTTTAAGGAAATTCAACACTGCCTGCATTTATCCAACATTAGCCTTAGACATTCAATATGATTTTTCAATAAACTAAAAATAGTCCAATTATCAAAATATGCTTCTAGAAATTTATGCAGAAATTCCTTAAATTCTTCGACCACCACCCTAGAAAAGATGGTTGGGGAATTCTTCAATATAAAGGGAATCATTTTATATTGGTAGGATCCCCATTATGTTGCAAATGTGGTCTTATGGCGATCTTCCTTGGCAATCTAGATCTGATGGTATCCTGAAAATCCATATGTAAAAGAATATATTTCCTGGCCTCCCACATTATCTAACACTTCGTCAGTGAATGGTGTAGGGAAGGGGTCATGAAAAAAAGCATCATTCAGCTTCCTGAGATCTACATAGATCCTGATCTCTCCTGCCTTCTTGTCTTTCACTACCATAGGAATAATACATTCTGACTCTTTGATAGGTTCTATAATCCCTGCTTCCATCATTCTGTCAAGATAAATCTTCACTTTCTCCTTATATTTAGGGTTCAATCTATAAGGTCTATGTTTGACTGGTATTGCATCTAGATTTAAAGGAATCCTCATCTCTCCCATAGGCCCTTTAATTCCTTTCATATTAGTGAAATTGGTTGAAAACAAGTCTTGATATTCATGTAGTAGTTCTGTAATCTTGTCAATGGTGGCATCATCCCAATAGTCTCCAACATTAGAAAGCTTCAGGGTTTGTTCTGTTCCAATATTGACCTTCTTAATATTGATTGGATGTCCAATGAATGGTAACTCGACTCTTGGTCCTTCCACAACTCTCTGGCCTTTTGTTTTTGTGATGTTCACCTTCCTTGGATCATCGTCTTCATCAACATTGATGTTGTAATAGCCTTGTAGTTTCTAAAGAGGCACAATCCATTCATCCTCTTCTTATTCCAAAGGAAATCTAAATGCCTCCTCAAATACTTTTTGTCTCACAATCTGTAATGCTTGATCTACTAAATGATATTGACTTTCAAATAAGAAATTGGTTATAAAATTATGAGTCATACCTTCCCCATCTGTAGTGATGAGGTGCAACTCTGATTGAAGGTACCAGTTGATAGGTGTCGTGTCTAGCATGTTAATAAATTTGTGCACGCATTGTTCTTGAGGAACGTTGCTCCAGGCTTTCTCACAGCTTCGCACATGGTCCTTTGGACAACTTCGACCTGTGTATCAAACTTCGCAGCCTTCTACTTGTGCTGAGAACTGCGTTGTCATCAGGGTACAACATTGTACCCAGTCTACAATGTTGTTTTTGTGTGTCCCCCACCATCTTGTTGGGGTTGCTTTCAGGGACTCATCCATCGCCAACAATATTTGTTGCATTGGTACATTTTCTTCAATGTCCTACAATAAGGTTTCTAAAGGATTTAGACCATCAAAGGTGGGTAAGTTACTTATTGTTGTGTCGATCTAGCAAACTTCTATAGTTAATCTAGCACATCTTCTTGTAGATAATTTGTACATCTTATTCTTCCGGTTCTCCAATGATTATTACGAGTCTGATGAACATGCATTGTCACTTCACTAGCTTAGGTTCCTATCAGCTGTAGGATTAATGTAATCATGTTGTCTGGATGCTAGCTTATATATGTTTTCTAGTTCATATGTGTGGTCTTCTTCTCTGATAGGTTCTGTGTATCACTGACCTTCATCTGGATATAAAGGTGCAATGATCCTAAGGCCATATCTTTCAAAAGTCATATGTATTTTCTTCAAATCAACCACAGTGGAATTATTGAAATCCCAATCAATTCCTAACAATGCAGGGTAAGGATAGCTATCATCAACTATCTCAATTACCTCAAAATCTACAAACGTCCTTACTCCGTTGATGTCCACAGGGACATGCTCCAATCATCCAAAGGGGATGACATCTTGTTGATTGGCCATCCTAAGCCTGATAGGGGAATAGATCAACTTTGGTTTTCCCATCAGTGCCCAAGTTTGCTTCGTCATGACATTGACCTCCGAGCCTAATTCGAGGACCACATAGTCTATCTCATACTCTCCTATTTGAGCATTCAAATTCAATTCCTTATTGGTCCTTCTCTTCTTACCAATTTGATGTACTTCCCTATTCAGTAAGGGATCTATCTTTCCTATCTCATATTGTCTTATTAAAGTTTGTAGTTCTTGTACAACACTTTCATCCTGAATCAACTTAATAGAAGTATATAGAAATCTCATGAGCTTGCTTACCTATTTTCCTTATTTTGGTGAAGAAGACTGATCAAATGCCAGAGGCATTCCATATTCTCTCACTTATGTTCTTTTCTTCGATGAGGAACATTGGTCTCCTCTGAATTATTTTCTTGCCTCCTCAAAGATTTGTCTTTCTTTCTTTGCATCAAACACTTGTGTCTTCTTTGTAGCTTTCCTGATTACTGAGTCTTCTGTAATTTTCCCTTGGGTCAGTGTGTCTTCTCCTGTAATAGAGACTCCTTTGGTTATAAAAACCACTCTAGGGTATTCTCCATGAGGTTCATCATATATCATTTTTACTTGTGGGTTTTGTTGAGGTCCTCATCTTTCCTGAATCTTAGCTAACAACACAGGACAATCTTCTATAACATGTTCAAACGAGATACAGTAGCTGCAAGTAGTACAAGGGTTCTAACAATCCCTTGCAAGCTATCTTGGTTGTACATAGTTATAACAAATTATCTTTCCTTGGCCTCGACCCATACCTCCTCCTCATTCTCTTCCTCTAAATCCACCACGAGGATTGAAGTTTCCTCTCCCAGGGGAGCTGTACTGCGTAGTGTTTCCTTCTTGTTGTACTTCACCTTGAATCTTGTATAAGTATCTCAACCTTTCATGCATAAGATCGTAAGCCCTACAATATCTATCATCATGTCCCATGGACTTACAAAATGTGCAATACGAATTTGTGGGTGTCTAAACATACTTTTGCATGTAATAGCATTCACCCAGGCGATGTTTATTTCTGCATACCTCACACCAGGGTAAGGTGACTTGCTTCAAAGGAATTAGAGCTCCTGAAGCTAGGTATTCATTGAATAGGGGACAATGTTCCTTCTCACAACCTTCTAATATGCACTTGACACACCAGATGTCTTCTCTTTTATCTTTTCCATTGTCTTTCTTCATATCTTCAACCTGCAGAGATAAACTAGTTAGTTGACTCAAGATCTGACTCATACCTGAGATGGATTCTCCCATAGAGGATAATTCTAGTTTCATGGTGATCTCTAGCACATCAAACTATGAAGTAATGTTCTATTGCATCAGAGGAAATCTGATGTGTGGTAAGATGGTAGCAATGAACCATTCTTTGTTCTACTCATATGGGATTTAAAAAGTCAATCGACATGTTAACATTATGAATCTTTGATCGAATTCCCAAACATGTTCGACTACCTTTTGCTTGATCTCTTTCATCTCTATAATACATTGTGACTCTGATTTGGGTTTCTTGAACTTTGTAATCAATGCATTCTTGACCTCATTCGACGACTTAGGTTGTGCAAGTCCTTGGACAAGTTTCATGTACCAGCTCAGTGCGTAGTCTCTTAGAGTGGTACTAAATTGGGTTCTTTTGACAGATTCATCGGTGACATTTTTAATATTCCATATGGCTTCACATAGGAACCACTGCTAATCAGGATCTTCAGATCCATCTTCCCTAAAGATAGGGAGTCTCGTCTCATCTGCCATAGATCTTCCTAGTTTTCCTGTCTGAGTGTATGTTGAACTTCTAGTAATAGTACTCTGAGGATTCTGGTGACTCTGACTGTTATGATTGCTTAGTTCCATTGAATCAATAGGAGGGATAATTGTTATCCACATTTTTGGTCATCGGGATGATGTCATGACAGTGTCATGATAATAGGAAATCAAACTCTTTATTAAGGACATCTTCATGAGGAAGGTTACACTTGTCAGTTTCCAGAAAGCATAGTTTAAAAGATAGTTCGCAGGCTGCATATATACTCACCTGCGGGAATCCTTAATTCTCGCAGGCTGCCTTCATCTTGACTGCGAACTTCTCGCACTGTACTTGAAGCCAGGGCACGGACATGTTTTTAAAGAAGGAAAATGGATGAGTTCTCGATCCTTCTAGAAAGAATCTTCTAGAAAGATGAGTTTGCTTTCGAATGGTTGGAAAAATACTGACTTTCCAGATATCTTGGGATCATTCTCTATCCAAGTAACTAAGTTATCCTCTACTATATATTGAGGAGATTGCTCATGGAAATGGTTAACAAGAACAAACAAGAAATATTAGAAGCAAGCTAGTAAGAGATTGATTGGAGAATCAGGGCAAGACTGTATGGAGGACTGAAGCTACAACAGCAAAGGACAATAGCAAAAGCATCTTATGTAGTTGACTTTCTTCATGCATGAGCAAGTGTGTGTGTCAGATCTAGGAGCCATTGAAAGGAGATCTACGACACCAAGGCTCAGGTTGTATATTTCTCTTTCAGTTAATTCAATACATGAATATGTCCCTTTCCCATAATGATGATGTCATGTTATTACATGATTCCTTGATCACATGTATAGACTAGGTATTGAATACATTAATTTGCTTGTACTTCGATTGGTTTGTACTGTTGTGATTGAACAGCACAAGAGCATTGAAGCGGAGCAAGGAACAACAGATATTTAAGGAGAGATTTCATAAGGTATGTCCACTATCCATTTCTCTTAGTTCGTTCAATAATCTAGATCTAGGGAAAGAGTAGTATTCTGTCTCGTTTTGTTCTAGATCCAGGTGGATCTAGGGAGATTGGTCTGTGTCCGCACTCACGAATTTATCCATTAACAATAATAGAACTTAATTCAATGGTTTGCGTAGTTTCTAAAGTATCAAGTTCTTCTCTGTGAAGCTCTTCATCTTTCCCTTCCTCTGTCCCAACAGGTTCGAAATGATCCTCGTATGCCAGATCTGCCTCTTCTCCACTATTGAAACCTTCGTCCCTATAGTTCTACTTGAACAGGTTCACAAGGCGAACTTCTATGAACACTCGCCCACTACGCATATGTCTAGCTTCTATGTCTTTATCGTTATATGAATTCTTGAACATTTTATTTTCTCGATCTGACCAACCTACTGTATCTTCAAGATGTTCTTTTCATGTAATATCATCTTGAGTTTCAACTTCAGGAATTGTAAAAATTTACCTCTAGGTCTCTTGAAGAGATATCTATCATATTGGCTAAATGAATCTACTCTGTCAACAACAAACTCAGTGATTTACCCTCTAATGGTTCTATCAAACCAATTATCTACTGCTCGTGATACGCCATTATCAACTCTCTTTACCTTCTTGATCAACTCCGACTTCCAAACCACAAGAGATCTAGGTCAGATCTCGAACTGGGTATCTACTAACCTAGCTAATTACTTGTATAGATCCTGATGGATTCCCCCAAAGAAAATCTTATGTATATCAGTAAAGATATATTTCTCCAACCAATCCTTTGTACTAATATTAGGGTTTTTTTTCTGGGCTTCAGCGAAGTCCTTTTATTGATCCTTTTTCCACTTTTGAGTCTCTGTCTTTGATGGAAACCACCTTGACATTCCCTCAAGAATATTCCTGTCCCGACAACGGAACCATTTGTTGGCATAGGGGCAGACCTAGGGTTCATCTCTAAGAGAGAACCAAAAAAACCTAACTACTGGCCCTTTTGGAAACACTTGCAAAGAAGATGCAGTCTCACATGAAGCAGTTATGAGGGGGTTGTAGGACAAAGATGTCTACAACCAAGGGGAATATCAAGTGGGTTTAATACAATAACATCATAGAATTCATATATCACTTATGAACTTCGATATACTCTGCACATCTACTTATCATATCTAAAATAGTAATGCAATCATAGTATATCAATGACAGAGACAGAATACCAATCACACACAACACAAAATATACGTGGTTCACCCTCTCTCTAGGGCTACGTCCATCGAGCTCTAGTTTATAATGTATTAGGATGAAGCATACAGTTCTTGTTTGCGCTCTTAGGTAGCATATATTCTCTTCTTCTCCTCTCTTTCTCTCCCCTTCCTGTGCACCCAGTAGCAAGGTTGATCTTCGCACCCAACTGAAGATCTTACAATACCAGAAGGCTCTCACACTTAGCACTTCCCTCTTACATAACAATAATCTCTCATTACATACCAAAAACAATGAATGAACAACAACATATAGATCCAACCTCCTTCCTTCATGTAGGTTCTTATTTATACATTACAATCACTCACCAACATCCCTAGGTCGAAACCTAGGTGTCCAAAACCCTAGATACCAAAACCCTAGGTCAATTTGACCCGTACTTTCAGGTTTTCGTCAGCCTTTCTTTCCTTCCTTCTCACACGGTGCTCCCAAGAATATAATGGTGGATTTTTCTTCTTTTTGAGTTGTCCACGGTCCTTCTTTCTTGCTTATCTGTCATCCCCGATCTCATCGTCCAACGACTTACTTCGTTCCCTCTTTTCTGCTCTTTTGCTCACTTCAACCCAATATCAATCATTGTTTCTTCTGCGAAGTTCACATTCTCCATTTTATTCCTTGATCTTCACGTAATTCCATAACCAAGGGCCAACAGTATACCCAAAGGGTGTTTCTATGTTCAAGTTACACTTGCACCAGTAAGTTTCTCTAGTGTTGGTTGGCATAATTGTTCTTCCTTTTATTCTCTTGATTCCTTGATTTGTCTTTAGGGACATTGTAGTGTGTGCTCTATGTTTTTCCCTATCTTTACCTTAGATTATTGGTTGATCATTTCACAAGGTGGAATATCAACAAATCCGTCATTCGTGTAGGCTCCAGGGCCTACCACCGGTAACTTTGGAGCCACCTCTTCCACCACTAAGGAAAAGGATAGATCAAGAGGGTTCTTTTGAAGATACTAAGCCACATTAAACTTTTCCCAAGCCTATTCCTAGATAAGATACACTTTCACTAGAGGAGACTAGTTTTTATGACCTTGAAGTTGAAGGCTTCAAGCCTGAAAAACCTCCAATCACTGATCTCTCGGCGCTAATCCTTGTTCAGATAGTCCCTCCTGAGGTGACTACTCCTGATCGTCACCTCATTAGGATATTGGTGATGGAAGAAAATAATGCTACCTCTACCAAGAGTACTCATGCGCCCATCCCGGTCACTGATGGAGGGGGTGTCGTGCCCCCTCCCCCACCTTCACCTAAAAGTATTTCCTCTAACCGAACACCTACAACTTCTATAAGTGGCATAGTCTCTACGATGACTTCGACCACTGTCCCTACTTCCACCATAAATAACACGTTTGGCGCTCCTTTTTCATATGGGATGTTAGGTTTCGACATAAGATCAACTTTAACCTACTCCAATTTACATATTATTGGTCTTGGGGTAGGGATTTCTAATTCTCACTTACTGTTGGCGACGGAAGTCACCCCTGGATTGCTAGCAGGAGAAGAGCCCGACGCCCATCAGTTTTATGTCACGGTTTTTCATAGATGGGTGATTGAATGGAGGGAAACTCAAAAAAATAGCGCTCCAACTCTGAAACCAGGCCAGGTATGCATGAGCAAGTGAGGTCTTGCGTAAATTTTAGACAATGAGTTGTAGTAAAGGGTGAACAGGTGGAAGACTTATATAAGAGGAACGCAAAGGTCTGTTATTAACATCGGGTTTCTACCAGGCTGAGGAAGAAGGCGTCCAAATGCAATATCATCTTACATTCAAACGCAAAGCCAGAGAATGAAAAAATGCAACAATAAATCTTTTATCCTAACATAACTGCAATAACTCGCACGACTCAGTCAATCACGAACTCTCTTAGCATGAGACGAAAATTAGATGGAGTACGAAAAACTGTCTGTCATAAAACAAGATATCTCATATACAGATGCATAACCCACAAACTAGAATATCAGTTAAAACTTTACAGTAGGGAGCTTTGCTCTACCATCGATGGATACAAAAAATGGTGAAGACGCCTTCATATACTCAAGAAAACAAAAACAACAAAATCGAGATGCTGCATTAAACACATTGTGTCTGCATGGCTTCTGACAATCTGCGGTTGCTGTCTCTGAATGACCGTGCAACTACGACAGATGTAATCAAACTTCTGATAGTTCCATGGACAAATCGACGTGCTTTAATTCGGTGCTGGACTTTCCCATTATGGTGGAGATGATGTCTAACCATCACCAACTACCTCAATAACTGCTGCATGGGGATTGAGAACGGCCCAGCCAACTCGGCATTTCTGCAACGTGGAAGATCCCTTGTACTGCCACCTGGATTAACTAAACGACCCGATGAATAGTGTGGAGGCCAGCACGAAGGGTTGGGCGCATAAGGGGAGTGGTGGCACCAAAACCGTGGGGGGGGGGAATTAAGAAGCAATGAGGTGTGAGAGAGGTGGCAGGGGAAGACACATGGCAGAAGGCAATAAGTGGTGGGAGCAGAGGATGAGATATAATAGGTGCACCTTGATGGGAGGCTGACATGGAAAGGAGTGGGACACATGGCAGGCGGTGAGTGAATGATGAGGTGGGAAAGGGACCACATGGACTAAAGAGTGGAGAAGGATAGATGACACATGGCAATAGGGGAGAGGCGGCTCTAGAGGATGACATAACAGGGGGGAGGGCCCACGTTGGTTAAAAAATAGAGCAGCTGAGAAAGATGGGATCTCACGAGTACCGTTGATCTAGGTGCTTAGATCTCGACCGTTGGGAAGCTTTGCGCCTGATTCCGGACCCCCCCCCCTCTGCTTAAAGGTAGAAGGGCATGGGGGGTCTGAAATTGCCTTGAGAGTCGTTGATCTGGGTGCTCCGATCAAGACCGTTGAAGAGATGTGCCCTTGATTTTGGACCCCCCCCCTCCACTTAAAGGTAGAAAGGTGGGGGGCGGTCCAGAATCCGATATGCACCGTTGATCTGGGCGCTTCAATCGTGGCCGTCCAAAATTGTTGACCGCTTAATCACAAGAACATTTGTGCCCCGAGCTTATAGTAAATGGGTTTTTCACCCACTCCTTCGCATTCTAACCCCCCCCTTACCAGAAATGTCGCTAACATTAGGCTCCATGGGGGATAGAGTCATCCCTGTGATGCTCTAAGAACACTTTTGCAGATTCAGTGCCTTGCTGTTGGGCTATGGAGTCATTTATTAAGCTGAAAACAAAAACAATATTTACAAAAACAAAAGAGCCAACTGCGGCTCACAAAAAAAAATTCTTCAAGAAATGTCCATTTACTGGGCCGTTAAAAACTTCTTTTCCTTCCATATCCTACAACCTGTAAGTGTTGTTTGAAAATACTTCAAGGATCTTGAAAGGCCCAAACTAGAGGGCATCAAACTTATTGTGCTTGCCCCTGTCCTACCTGGGTGCATCCCATTTGAGCACCAGATCACCCTGCTCGAATTCTTTCTTTCTTCTCTTCCTGTCGAAAGCCTGCTTGATATTCTACTGATAATTATAGGCCCTATTCATGACCTTCTCTCTGATCTGCTGCACTTCCACTATCTGATGAATCCTTCTGACGATATTGTCAGGTTCTCCTTCAAGGTCCTGGAGGAATTTTTCCACAGATAAGGCGAGCTGAGTAGGGAAAACGACCTCTGTTCCATAAACCAGTTGGAAAGGTGAGATGCCCAGGGACTTCTTTGTTGTCACTCGGTCAGCCCATAGAGAAAATTTGAGTTTCGAATCCCAGGCCCTTTTATTGTCTTCCAGCAATTTCTTAATGAGCTTGATCAGGCTTTTATTGGAAGATTCTGCCAGTCCATTTCCTTGAGGATAATAGGGAGTAGAGTGAATCAGTGAAATCTCAAACTATTCATAGAACCTGACCAAAGGCTCAGACCTGAAGGGGGCAGCGTTATCAGTGACAATTCTGCTAGGGCAGCCAAATTTGGCTATGATATCCTCCAGGAAGCTAATAATTACTTTGTGGGAAGTGCTCCTGGTGGGGACAACTTCTATCCATTTGGTGAAATAGTCTGTCGCAGTCAGGATCCATATGTGTTGGCCACTTGAGGGAGGATGAATTTCTCCAATGAATTCCAATCCCCACTGCTGAAAGGGTGCTGAAACTATTACAGGCTTTAATGGTAGAGACTTGAGCTGCTGCTTTCCTGAGAACTTCTAGCATTTGATGCAAGCTCTGATTTCTCTACAGACATTGGGGAATAAAGTGGGCCGGTAGTATCCAGCTTGGAGGATCTTATGAGTTGTGGTCTTCCAAAAGTGATGAGCTCCGCAGAGACCACTATGAAAATCAAACGTAACCTTCTAGGCCTCCTATGGGTCCAGGCATCTCAGAAATACCCCTAGAGGGTATTTCCAGTACAAGGTTTGGACAATGAGACAATACATGACCACCTTGAGATTTAGAGCCCTCGATTTTCTTTTTCCCATTCCATCGGGGAGCTTTAACTCCTGCAGAAAATATAGAACGTCACGATACCAGGCACATTCTACTAGCAATAAGGCGCCCTGGGAATGCTTGTTGGATGGCTCATCTTGCTCATTGATAAAGCTAATCCCCAAGGTTTTGCAATTGGATTCGGCCAACAACTTGGCTAAACCCTGCCCCTTTATTAAATTGGTGGGCTTGATCTCCAGATCAAATTCTAGGATCTTGGCAATCCACTTACCTCTTCTTTCGTCTATGTCAGGATGTATAAGAATGTCCTTCACAGAAGCCGAAGGAACATATGCAGTGATCTTTGAGTGCAATACATATACTCTGAAAGCTTTTAGAGCTTTCACCAATGAATAGGCCTGCCTTTCCATGATCTCATACCGGAGTTCTGCATCTCTCAATGCCTTGCTGTAGAAGGCAATAGGTTACTCTCTCCCTTGATCATTTTTCTGCAACAAAACCACTGCTACTGTATCACAAGAGGCAAAGGAAAAAATCAGGAAATATTTAGAATAGTCAGGATTGATCAGCACAGGCGCCTCAGTCAATGCCCTTTTTATTTGGAAAAAATATTCCCTAGGTTCAGCGGTCCATTTCACTTCATTTCCCTTCCTGAGCATGGCTGTGATGTGTCTCACCATCTTAGAAAAATTTGAGACGAATCTCCTCAGAAAATTAATCTTCCCAAAAAAGGCCTGAACCTCCTTCTTAGATCTGGGAAGTGACAGGTTTTGAATTGCTTCTATCCTACTAGGATCAATCCTCACTCCCTCTGCTGATACTATATGGCCTAATAACTTCCCCTCCTTCATAGAAAACAAAGATTTCTTGGGGTTCAGGGATAGGCCAAACCTTCGACACTTCAATAAGACTCTCTTCAGATGACAGCGGTGCTCCTTGTCTGTCCTGAAGAAGACTGTGATATCATCCAAATAGATTACCACAAACTGGTCCTTCTCCCCGATGAACGCTATATCCATAGCTCGCTGAAATGTTTCCCTTGCATTCATCAATCCGAAAGGCATTTTGGCATACATGAATGTGCCCCAAGGGGTGGTGAAGGTTGTCTTCTCCCTGTCCTCAGGCATGACCGATATTTGGTTATAGCCAGAAAACCCATCGATCATGGATATCCTGGATGCACCAATTACCGTCTGCAATATATGTTCCATCTTAGGTAGGGGGTAATTGTCCTTCTTTGAGCTTCTGTTTAGGTTCCTGAAATCGACACAAAGCCTAATTTCTCTGCTTTTCTTCCTTACTGGGACCAAGTTGGCCACCCACTCAGAATATCTCAAGGGGACGATGATTCGTGCATCCAACAACTTTTTTACTTCCTTCTCCATGACGGGAAGCAACATGGGATTTATCTATCTTAGCTTCTACCTGAATGGCCTAGCCTCTTCCTTCAATGGGATCTTGTGCTCGATGACAGATGTGTCGTACTTCTTAAGGTCTTCGTATGTCCATGAAAACACATTGATGAACTCTCTCAGCAACTCCGTGTACTCGGCCCTCTGTTCACTGGTCAGGCTGCTTGATAATCTAGCAAACTTGGGCTCCTCCTGCGTGCCAATGAACATCGTTCCCATTGAACAGTCTCTCTAGAGGGACTAGTCCTCTCGAAATGTGATTGTTGGGCAACTGAATGATCTAATTATTAGCAATTTTATTTAAAAACTTCTCAGGATGAGGGTCACCTTCCAGGTCGGGATCCTAGTCAATGTGCAATGCAGAAAATTCGTCCACAGATTGTAGAAACCTTTCAATTTCCGGATCATCCTCAAACACCTTCCAATGCTTGACATTGTCCGGCACCGAGGGCCTATATCTTATATCAACATCATTTTTTACCATAGGCGACAGAGGAAATTTGAGCACACTAGCTGAGATAGCTAAAGAATCGGCCAAAGTATTTTCTCCCCTCGGAATGAAAGAAATGTTTAAAGCCAAGAAGAAATTATCAATAAGGTCCCATACTTCATTCCAATAATTCCTGAGCCAGAGATTATGGGCATGATAAGCATTCCTTACCTGTTGAATAATCAACTCAACATATCTGAATATTGCTATCTCTTTAATTCCCATTTCCTTTGAGGCCCTTATACCCAGAACAAGAGCTTCATACTCTGCCACATTGTTGGTGGCTTCGAATTCCAGCTTGTAGGACAGGGACATGACTTCTTGACAAGGTGATATGAAAACCACTCCAGCGCCAGTGCCTTTGTTAGAAGAAGCTCTGTCAAAAAAAATCTTCCACATAGAGGGGCTTTGAGGGGAGATTAGATGATCAGGGCTGGGATGTTTTCTGATTGGTAAAGAGCTTTCAGGGGCATCGGTAAGATGCAGAAAAATAGACCCTAAGTCGGTGTCAAGTGAAAATATGGGGTGATTGGTAGGGTTTGCTTCATCACTAACAATGTAGGCTACTTGGGATTCTCTATATAATCTCCTTTGTTCCCCTCCGAAGACCGGAATGGTGGCGTATGTGAGATCCATCTGTAGTGTCCCTCCAAGTTTTTTAATCCACGATCTAGACAACAACATACCGAATTTGGGGGGGACGTCGGCTACCACAATATCCATGACCACACTTTTCATGGGTAGCTGAAATAGGGAAACCACCAGGTCTTTGATGACTCCTAGGCACTGCACTCTCCTCAAATCGAAGGAATATAAATCATGATAAGTTCTTGTCACCTCCAGTCCCAATTCTTCCATGACTATTTTTGGCATAAGATTGTGGGAAGCCCCTAAATCCATGAGGCAGTTATGCAACACTTTGTCATGTATATTCAGGGATGTGTAGAAGGGGGGGGATGAGTCATCTCTGTCTTCTACCATGGGGCCTAATATGACAGCTGGCTCCTCATCTTGAAGGTTTACTGAGTCAGAGGGGGGCTGGGGGGACTCGGATTGTAGCATCTTGGAGAGGGATCTTTTAAAATATTCGTTTTTAACTATCTCTGAGAGGGGGACGGGGATCCTGATCTTTTGAATTTCATGTTCAAAATTAAAGGGCAGAATGGGCTTAGGAGATTCCCTTACCTCAGTGATGATTTCTTTGACTACTGGCACAACGCTTTGAGCTCTTTTATATTTAGTAGTGGTTGTTGCAGCTTTAGTAGGTCTTTCTGCTATGAGGGGCTGGTCTGGGCTATCAAAGTCTCCTTCTTTCCTTCTTGAGCTGAGATTGTATCTGTTAGAGGTATGACCAGCCCTTTCTCCCTTTCCTAACTCATGGATCTGAATTTTCATCAAGGATTTTTCATATGCAGACTGAGTAAAATGGGGAAAAGGGTGAGTTTCTTCAATACAGTGAATTTCAGGGCCAAACTCGTCTATCCCCTCTCTTTCCTCATGATCAACTAGGTTGTTTTGGAGGGGGGTTTGAACCCTTTGATCCTCTCTATCTTTTCCCCTTTGTTCCCTTGGGAAAACCTGAGGCATATTGTTAGCAGGTTGTCTGAAACCTCTATTATCAGTGTTTTGAGTATTTCTGTACATGGGATTCCCCTCTAATTCCCACCTCTCGATCTTGGCAGCAAGCGATTTTATTTATCTAGTTGTCTCATCTGTCTGATGGGGCATGGGAGAGGAGATGGATGGGGATGCTTCAGGCCTTTTCTTGGATATGTTTCTATCAACATCATTCCTGAGTCGCTCAACAACCAATATGTTAGATTCTACTTCCACGGCCGCATCCTGCATGTGGGTCAACATAGCAGCTCTTCTCTCCCTTAGCAGTAGGCAGAAATCGGGATCAAAAGCACTGGAGTAAGTGATCATTGTAGAGGCTTCGGAGGGCTTTATCTCAGCAGGGATTCTTTTGTACATTTTATTAAATATCTTGGAGAAGTTGGAGACAAACTCTCCTTCCTTTCTCTTCAATGACTCGAACTCTGTCATGTAATACATGAAATCTTTTTTATCTCCCCACTGTCTCAGAAAGGTACTATCTAAAGCTCTAATTCCATCAATAGATCCAGGAGGCAGGACCTTGAACCATTTTCTAGCCTCTCCTTGGAGACTATGGACAAAAATTCTCATCCATACGTCTGCGTGCATGATAACATTATCATCTGCGAAAGTATAAAAGGTTGCTAGGTGTTCTTCAGCAGTTATGTCCCCCTCGCCTGTAAACTTGGGAAGCTTCTTTAGGTATCCTTCTGGTGGGAGGGCATTAAGAAGCTGTGGTAATACAAGAGGAGCATACCTAGCGGCAATGATGGCCTCCATTGCGGTCATAGGGGGATTTGCTCCAGCCATATGGATATTATGTAAAGGGGAACTTGGAGGAGAAGGAGTTTGCGAAGGGGCTGCGGGAAATGAGTCTCGAAGTGGAGTGGGAAAAATGAGTTTGTTTAAGGAGAAGGCTAGTGAGTTCAAGTCAGGAAGTGTTCCTCCTTGTGCAGGAGTGGGGAAATCTTCTGTGGTCGTGGGACTACGCCAAGGTACATCTTCAGAGGAGATGGGAGTGACAAGGATTTCTCCCTCCAATCCTAGACTAGGAGGGGAAAACTCAGCAGGAACACTCCCAAAATTTAGGAAACGGGAAACTTGTGAAGGAGGTCTATCAAGAAACTGAGGGGGGGGAAATGAAGTTCTTACAGAAGGAGATGGTGGATTACCTGTTTCGGCGGTGGAAGCTTCTTCTTCAGGGTCCTTTACTTTTCTGAGAACCACCTCTGGATCGGTTTGAGGCATAGCTAGGGGAAGCTATGGATGAGACCACGTGTGTCAGCCTCTAAAATCCACAATTAATAGAATAGGTTCTCCCCAGTGGAGTTGTCACAATGGAGTCACCAGGTTCACAACAACAATCTTGATAATTATGATATCTGATGCACCTTCAGAATCAGTTAATCGTTGTCATTCAATCCCGAGGAAAATATTCAACTTCATCCCCAGCAATGGCACCAGAAATGTTGGCGACGGAAGTCACCCCTGGATTGCTAGCAGGAGAAGAGCTCGATGCCCATCAGTTTTATGTCACGGTTGTTCATAGATGGGTGATCGAATGGAGGGAAAATCAAAAGAATAGTGTTCCAACTCTGAAACCAGGCCAGGTATGCATGAGCAAGTGAGGTCTTGCGTAAATTTCAGACAGTGAGCTGTAGTAAAGGGTGAATGGGTGGAATACTTATATAAGAGTAACGCAGAGGTCTGTTATTAACATCGGGTTTCTACCAGGCTGAGGAAGAAGGCATCCAAATGCAATATCATCTTACATTCAAACGCAAAGCCAGAGAATGCAAAAATGCAACAATAAATCTTTTATCATAACATAACTGCAATCACTCACGCGACTCAGTCAACACAAACTCTTTTAGCATGAGACAAAAATTAGATGGAGTAAGAAAACTGTCTGTCATAAAACAAGATATCTCATATACAGATGCATAACCCACAAACTAGAATATCGGTTAAAACTTTACAGTAGGGAGCTCTGATCTAATATTGATGGATACAAAAAATGGCGAAGACGCCTTCATATACTCATGAAAACAACAACAACAAAATCGAGACACTGCATTAAACACATTGCGTCTGCATGGCTTCTAACAATCTGCGGTTGCCGTCTCTGAATGATCGTGCAACTACGGAAGATGTAATCGAACTCCTAACAGTTTCGTGTATGAATCGATGTGCTTTAATTTGGTGCCGGACTTTCCCATTATGGCGGAGATGATGTCTAACCATCACCAACTACCTCAATAATTGCTTCATGGGGATTGAGAACGACTCGGACAACTCGAAACTTCTGCGACGTGGAAGACCCCTCGTACTGCCACCTGGATTAACTGAATGGCCCGATGAATAGCACGGAGGCCAACACGAAGGTTTGGGCACAAAAGGGGAGTGGTGGCGCCGAAATCGTGGGGGGGGGGAATTAAGAAGCAATGAGGTGTGAGAGAGGCGACAGGGGAAGACACATGGCAGAAGGCAATAAGTGGTGGGAGCAGGGGATGAGATATAACGGGCGCGCCTTGATGGGAGGATGACATGGAAAGGAGCGGGACACATGGCAGGCGGTGAGTGAATGATGAGGTGGGAAAGGGACCACATGGACTAAAGAGTGGAGAAGGACAGATGACACATGGCAACAGGGGAGAGGAAGCTCCGGAGGATGACATAACAGGGGGGAGGGCCCATGTTGGTTAAAAAATAAGCAGCTGAGAAGGATGGGATATCACAAGCGTCATTGATCTGGGCACTTAGATCTCGGTCGTTGGGAATATGTGCGCCTGATTCGAGACCCCCCCCACCTCTGCTTAAAGGTAGAAGGGTAGGGGGGGTCCGGAATTGCCTTGAGAACTGTTGATCCGGGCGCTCCGATTAGGACCGTTGAAGAGATGTACCCTCAATTCCGGACCCCCCCCCCCCTTACCAAAAATGTCACTAACACTTACAATGATCCTTCAAGGGAACCTTTGCTCCGTTTAATGTAGTCCCTTATGGTGGGGGTCATATTCCCCCTCCATACCCCTCACTCAAAGGTGATTTTCAGTAACCATATGGGCCTAATGTTAGTTCCATATTGTTTAGTGGCAGGAGTCATGGGTCTTAGTCATATATTAATTTGGTTGGGTCTATGCCTTTCACTTTGTTTGGTGCTTTCAGAAATAACTCTTTCTCGTCGTCTTCGTTTTCATTAGGGATAAACCCCTTCTTCAATCCACCCAACCCTATGTAAGGATTTGTTCCTTCACAGGGAGTGAAGACATGAGACTTCTCCTCTCAAGGTCTTAGAAATCATTTGTAGGGTTCTATACCTTTGCAAGGGATTTTTATAGGGGGAAACCCCTCTCACTCTCAGTGGAACCTCAGAAAAGGTTCAATGCCTATTTCAGGAGGATCGAATAGGGGAAACTCCAACCAAGGTTTTTGGAATACCATGCAGGGAGAAATCCCTACCCAAGGTATGTCATCAAATTATTTGAAACCGTCGATCATGAAAAATAAATCACAAACCCCTTATACTAGCCAAGGACATCCTAATTTTTACTAGAACCCTGGTCAGAAAGAAAAAATTTCCTGGAAACCTGGTGCCAACCAAAATCTAGGTTCCTCTTTTCCTTTAAATCCACCAAAACCTAGGTTAAATTTTCTAACAACTCTTCATTTTCCATACTTGTCAAGGTTTTTGAATGATCCCATCTTTCATGATCCACTTTGGCCTCCTATCCTAACTAAGTTGTCCTCATACATACCAAAATTTGAAGGCAATCCTAGCAAATATCCAAGTGATCATGTTACAATGTTTCACTTGTGGTGCTCCTCCAACTCGATGAATGATGACTCTATCAAGTTGTGATTGTTTCAATGCACTCTCATAGGGGGTGATGTGAAGTGGTATATTGAGCTCGATGGCTCGAAGTATGCTTACTATAACAATATAGAAATGGTTTTCTTAAACCATTTTCAGCTACTGATGACATACGATGCCAACATAGAGTTGTTTTTCAATTTCGATAAAAATAAGTCTGTAAATATCTCCAATCATATTTGCGAATGGCGTCGCCACAAGAGATTAATTAAAGTGAAGGTCCCTCCTGCGTTTCTACTTGAGTGATTCCTCAAGTCTTTGGTACCGTGTATTTCCAAAGATGCCATGACTTCCAAAGTGTTCTCTGAGGAAGAAGTTGTAATGAGAGCTCAACAACTGGAATTAATTTATTCTCAATAAGGCATGATGTACGAGATTATTCCAGATGCACCGCAGTCAACCTTTGACCAAACCAAACTGAATTTTGGGGCTCATGTTCATGGTATTGTAGGCTCAGCACAAAGAAATCCTATAGATCAGTTGTCTAACCAATTGCAACAGTTATCACTATAATAGATTGTAAAAAACAAGACTCTTGGTGTGACTTCCCCCGCAACCCAAACATCAAAACTACACAATGTGAAGATGACAAACCAAAAATATAAGTAACAACCCAAGGGAAAAAGAAAGGTCAATCACAAGGAGGGTGTTAGGAACCAAATACCAATATAGCATAAAAAAACCTCATAATAAGTACTCAATGCCTTGAAAATGAGAGAAATTCAGATAATAACCCTCTTCAAGGGGGAAACCTCCTTATTCCCACATAAATGTCCAAATACAAGATGATTCCAAATGAAAATGTCTCATTGGTATATATAGGAGACTAGGAGGTATAATTACAACTAATGGACTAAAGCTGACATAAACAAAATAACATTACTAATGTAATATGCCCCAATTAAGGGGTAATGAGCCACTATTTAGGGCTTAACATGCCACTCCTCTTGAGACAAGTGTTGTCCGAAACACTTGAGTAACTCTGGATGATTCAGTATAAAATACTCATCTTCCCTAGTTGAATCTTTAGCCGGTAGTTTCCTCCATTTAATGAGATACTCTGAAATGGATTTATTCCTCAGTTGGTGAATTCTTGTGTTAGTGATGGCTTCAGGCTCCAATATGATTTTTCCTTCCTTGTCAAGTTCTGAAAATATAGTTTGAACTGGGATCTTGTCACCTACAACCTTCTTTAAGCATGAAACATGGAAAACTGGGTGTACTCGTGAAGATGCAGGCAACTCCAATTTGTATGCCATAGTACCAATCTTTTTCAACACCTTATAAAGGCCATAGTACTTTGGTGATAATTTATCATCCTTCTTGGCTTGTTTGAGGGACATATGTTTGTATGGTTGTAGTCTTAAAAACACCCAATCCCCTACTTCAAAACTTCTTTCACTACGATGATGATCTACTTGTTGTTTCATGATATTTTGTGTCATGGTTAGGTTGTCCTTTAATATTTGGAGAAATTGTTGTTGATGCTCGATGTGATCTTCCACTGCTTGAACCTTGTATTTTTATTTTAGAGAAGAAGTGATGGAAGGAGGGTGGTATCCATAGAGTGCCATAAATGGTGTCATTTTTGTTGCAGT
>ML816512.1:46917-74240 GCA_009831015.1 Picea engelmannii
ATAGACTGTGTTTTTCCAAGGAATAAGGATTGTGTTATTTAGTATTGCTAACACTTCCATAATGATAGAATATAGCAAGGAATTCGACAGGCCTATATATATATATATATATATATTCCTATCGATTAATTCTTAATAATGTGAAGCTTAATACATTTGGAAAAATATCGCATGCGTACTATCAAATCCCTCTTATACAATATAATTCGAGGTATTAACCTTTCCAATAGGGTAAGCTCCAACGTCTGAGCATCTTTTGATTTCCTATCTAGCTGGTACTAAGATATGAGGGATAGTGCATTTTGGCATAACCAGACTAAGAGTTTTCTGGCAAAGGGATAATAGTCCCAATCGTGGTATGGTTGTTATATTGGGGTTTTAGTCAAAAATTGTGCGAACAAGGAAAAATCTGTATGAGCTTCGTTATTGGCCCACTGTCAAGTTAAAACAAAAGGTGGGCATTTCTCATCGGAGTCTAGGGTTATCCCTTCACGAATGGATCATTGCACGCTAAATGAACTAGGCTTACTTCGTTAGTTAAAGGATAATGTTCTGAAAACCCTTCCCTCCTTCATATTAACTCGACGCGAGGACTGATGGTGGAACTGTCAGGTCGCATTTAACCTTCCATCCAGTTCCTTAAAGGAGGTCTGTGCAGGGTCCCGTCCGAGCCTATCACTTGCCTTAGTGTCCCGTATCGGGAAGGCCACCTCAGGAATGTCACATGGCTTAACACGGTAACATTAAAAGTTCCCTCTCAACCTTTTTCTGGAAGATTTAGTTAGGTTCATCTCCATTTCATCTTGATTGCTCTGTGTGAACTATTTGAGGGCGACTGTGGAGAAAACACTCTAGTGTAAATGCCGAGGAGAGGCGGAAAAGTATGTGAACATGTCATCCTCATTAACCGGGTAAGGATACTCCTCTGTTGAGATTAAAACCTTCCTATAGTTTTCTCTTTCTTGGTAATATGCTTGTGTATTCCTGTTTTCACATTTTTCTTTGCATAGTTGTTCTCAGCAATAGTGCATATAAGGCTTTCCTGGTTTATGCTTAGTGATTGATAATGAGTGTTGTTAGTTCGAGTCACTCATTTGGGTGTCTACCAGTCTGTAGATTCCTTCTTAAATATTAGGTGACAGTTATGATGGTAGTTTTTTTTTTCCTTTAAAGGTTTCCACATTCCCATTCGTGTAAGCCTGCAAATGACCATATCTCGGTGGAAGCCTTATGTATCAACGATATCGTATGCTGTTATTCAAATTTGTGACTTAATATTAGGGTTACGTCCTCCATTAAATCATATCGACTTCTATGTGTGTAATTTACCCTGCGAAAATTTATATTCGGCATGAGTATTGGCTCTGTCAACTCTCCAAGCATTACAATCTCTTTGGTATCGATATTCGACTTATGTTTGAAATCGATAAAATACATTCGGTGGAATATTAGTTCAATATTACAGTTTATGGCAATTACATCTTTGAAAAAAATTCCTGATTGCTACCCTAACTGGATTCTTGCATTTGGTCTGGAGTGTATAATGCATTTCATCTTGTATTTCTTGATTATTTTAATCCTTAGAAGTTTTCTTTTATTTTCTTTCGGGTATCTAGGTTTTAAGAACTGTGTATAAAGTGACCTAATGATGGGGCCTTTGATATTTGTGAGGGTACCCATCAGATCGACACTGCCCCCCTCCTCCCATAAAGTTCGTGGGTGACTTCGTCAGTTGTGCAGTGAAAGATGGCCTGTGTTAAGGCCCCAAATTAAGTACAATCCAGATTCTTCTATATTTGTTTTGTTATAATCAATTTGTCTCAGTGATTTAATTTTGTATACCATGTATAAGCAACTTTATTATTCATTGACAAATACTAATGAATTTTCTTTCTTTCCTTGTAGTGTTGGAGCATCTGAACCCTAAGATTTCGGGCATCCTCTCGTGGAAAAGGTACTCGAGATATTTTTAGACTCATCAGGACTTATCATCCGAAGTTATAATAAGGAAGCTTCTCGGTTTGAATACCGTAATGTGTACAGTTCAACTCTCAGTTCCTATTTAGCAAATGTATCCAATGTTGTAACAATATTCACTACAGAGGGTTATAATGCAGTGATTGCGTAGGTCGGGCATGCCCCTAATTCCGGGTTCTCGATTTGGGTTGTATTTTAATGTTTAAGACACAAGAATCTTCTCTTGTATATACTATAATGAAAACAAAGGAAATACAAAACGATTAAATTTTAGACTTTGTCGATATGATAGTTATTTAATTTGATTAAATTGTTTATGAAAACGAAGAGCATAACAACCTTATGCTTCCAGAAAGTATATTCCCTACTTTTAGTTACTCCTACATTATTGTTTTTTCCAAAAACTTCATTATGGACAATAGACCTATTGTTTATTTTATTCCATTGATGTGTGTTTTATACAGAGGTTTTCACGATTCTTCATTCACTAACAGAATTATGAAATTTGAATCTATCAAAATATGCATCTAGAATCTCTGTTTCATTTCGAAGTAAAACGAGCTTTCGCTCTTCTAGTATTTCGTTCCATAATTTCGTTTGTGTTGAAAGGTTCATTTGATTCAATATTTCCAGAACTTGAAATATAACCAGTTAGGCTTAATCACCTTTCATTACATCCTTCATTTCTATTAACGTACATACTTTAGACTTTGGAAGTGAATTTAGCAAGTCGTGGGGTTATCTCTCTATATATATTGATATAGGTGTTTGTATACATAGTTGGCTTCTATTATATGTATATAGTCATTTACAATAGTAGTTTTAAATGTGGTAGGATAATCGTCTAAAAATCATGAGACAACCCACAAGAATGTAAATATGTAATGTAGTATGTACTAGTCGTAAGTCTCATATTTATTCCAGAATAGTGGATACTACACAGTTATTCAAATGTGAAAACAGAATAGTCAGATGTATAAGATGTGCCGAACTAATAGTAATTTCTAACATAATTAAAGAAGTAGAAATTCATTAACACAGATACATTTCCTAGTATATCTCCACCATTCGAATTTCATTTCTAGTCAAGTTACTTAACATGATTTTTACTCCACAACTACAGAAATTTTGTGAGAGTCTATCCTACTTTCACTCCATTCCTACAGAATTTAGTAAACGAAATAATTCATTCATACTTAAACAGATAGAAAATTACCAGTCAATAATTTACAATGACATTTAAATAGAGAAGGAGAAATGAAGATATCTGAACAATTTGACGAACAACAAATGGAACAACCACGTTCCTTCCAACCTTAGAATAGGGCAGCCAAATCATTGACTTGTTCACCCCTAGCCTGACCATGAATCCATGAGGACTAAGTCGGAACTCCTCCTTAGCAAATCCTTTTAGTTTCAACAGTATTCCCTTTGCCTCACACTCAACAAGTAGTGTTCATAACAACAATAGATATATTTCCTTTCTGATGCAGCCGCACTCCTCGGAGCACGTCCGCTTCCTCAGGACCTTCTCTCGTTCACGACCCGAAGAAATCAAAGGTTCCTCTGATCCCCTATCAGGAATTTTCCTTACCCACAACAACTCTTCCATTGATCTCCCTTAATGATCGGGAAATGAGACCTCGCTATTTCGCTAATCCTATGGTTGCGTGTTTTGTGCCTCACAATTCCCCGAAATCCGATGCGAGTCATAGTTGAATTCCTCCCCTATTATTGGAGTATTCCCTATCGGGAAATCGCTACTCGCGACGTCAAAAAATGGAATTTCTAAAATCCGAACCCCGATGTGCCGATACTCCAATGCACATGTGCGGGCTAACTTTTCCACCTCCCGTCGCCTCTGTCGGGATTTCCAAATTTGCGGGATAGCGAATCCTGATGCCAAAGGATACAGGACTTACCTTTTCCCGATCCTCGATATAGTATGCCACCTGTCCTCCATTGACTCCTGTGGCCCCACACAAACTTTCCCGTCGGGATATCGCATTTTGTGATTCAACGTTACAAGAGTTTCTTATCTTCGAAAACTCTGATGTCTCGAACTCCGACTCTTCAGGATCACTTGACACGCGTCCCCGCTGATGGACGGTTCTGAGCTCGTCTAGATATCGCAGATCGTGATATCGTAATTCCTATTACAACAACTTGGTTCTTCGACTCGCGATTCCACGATATGCAATGTCACATGTAGATCTAACGGTCCTTCTGTCTTGGATCGACGACTCTGCTCCCTCCTGAGCTTTGAACCTCCTCCACACTTACAGTGTAACCTCCCTGCACCTCCGTGAGATCCAACGGCCCACAGAACTTCGTGAAATATCCTCATAGGATTTCGACCGTCCTTTCTTTCTTATGCAATCCCCGAAATGACGGAGTGTCTCCCTATGAGACTCGTTCACCTGCTCGCCAACCTGTGACGCTTCCTTTTAGACTTTCAATAACAGCTTCCCTGCGCTTATACTTCAGTGAATTCAAAGGCCTATTCCTCCTGAGCTTGTTCACGACTCTCAAGTCCTTCATAAAACTTCTTGCATGCACTCCTTGCGACAAACCTTCAACAACGTCTTAGTGTTGAAGTCTCTTGACTTTGCGCACTCCTGCAGCAGCAGTCTTTCAGTTCCTTACTCAGGTTTGCAACCCTGAGGCTTTCCTTTGGCCTGCGCACTCCTTGCATGGAACTGTGCCTAACTGCACCTTCAAGGGAATGAGAACAAAATCTTTCTCTAATTGAACCCTTCTGTCGACGCACTCCTTGCGGACAATTCAACTGCACTCCTTGCAGGAATCCTCTGGCTCAGATAGAGAAACAATTGAAACTCATTCTATCTCCTTCTCAGACTTCAATTCGACCATGAAATCATATACACAACACATAAAAGAAAATGTATGACTGGAATTAAACATTCATGAGCATAACATTAATACACAGAGAAACAACACAAAACCATGAATTTGAATCAAAGCTTCTTCTATTAATTCAAATGTCTGGACATGGGTGTTCTTCATACAATTCTCTGCTTGCTCTTCTGCTTCTTCTCATTCACTACTCAGGGGTTATGTTACAATGATACAATGAGGGTGTCTATATCTATTTTCCCTCCAACTCCTAAATTGTCTATTCTAGAATTAAATTCCTATCAACCTACATTAACTATTTTAATTGCTGACTATCTACCTAAGGACGAGAGCTTAAAGGATCAAGGTCCATTTACAACATACAAAGGTGCCTCTTCTTAAATGGCTTCATTTAAGATTTGCGCAACAATCTTAAAGCATTTTCAAAATTTGTGCTGGCTTATCCAGCTGTCTTCCGCTTCCACGCTGGCTCGCTTGATGTGCTGGCGATGCTCCTGCATCATACTCCCTCGCTTGAAAAAATTTCATGGGCTCCTGTCCATGAGCTCCTGCATGGTCTGTCCATGCTTATGTATCATTGCCTCTATCTCCCAGCTAGCATCTTCCATTGGATGATTCTTCCACTTGACTAGATACTCATAGTATTCTTTTCTTCTGGTCTTCTTACCCACTCTCTTGTCCAGTATGCATTCCATCTGTATTTTTTCTGCAACTGGCAATTGTTTCATCCACTGGATCACTGGATTCTCATCTCCAGTCTCTACTCCTCCAGCCCTGTATGGATATAAATCTTCAATATTGAATACCAGAGATATTCCGATCCCATCCGGTAGCTCAATCTCATAAGCATTTTCCCCGAATTTTCTCAAGAACCTGCATGGTCCGATTTTCTTCATCTTTAACTTATTGTATGTTCCTCTCAGGAACCTTTCTTTCCTCAGGTGTGCCAGAACTAGATCACCAAATTCAAACTGAAGTTGTCTCCGATGTTGATCTGCTCTACGTTTGTACTCTTGATTTGAATCTTGCAGTCGCTCCTTCACCTGACTGTGAAGTTCTTTCATCGCCTCAGTGAATTCTTCTGCACTAGCACTGCTAGTAGAAGTCTGTTTTGAATCCATTAACTCAGAAACTCCTCTTGGCTACACTCCATACACAATCTGAAATGGACTCTTCCCTGTGCTCCGATTCACTGAATCGTTGTATGCAAACTCTGCCTGTGGCAATATGCTATCCCAACTGCTGTGGTGCTCCATCACCAAGCTTCTCAGTAAGTCTCCCAGAATTTTGTTGACCACTTATGTTTGTCCATCCGTCTGAGGATGATAAGCATAACTAAATGCCAAGTTAGTTCCCAGCTTCTTCCATAAGGTCCTCCAGAAATTCCCTATGAATTTAGTGTCTCTGTCCGAAACTATGCTCTTCGGTAATCCATGAAGTTGAATGACCTCCTTGAAAAACAGATTTGCGATGTGTGTCGCGTCGCTGGTATTTTGGCATGGAATGAAGTGTGCCATTTTAGAAAACCTATCCACTACCAAAAAGATTGAATCAACACCTCTTTGTGTCCTTGGCAACCCCAATACAAAATCCATGCTTATCCCCTCCCATGTCCTCTCTGGTATGGGCAATGGCTGATAAAATCCTGCATTTTGTCTCCTTCCCTTCGAATGCTGGAAAAATCTACATCTGTCAACGAACTTCTTGAAATCTGCTCACATCCCTGGCCAAAAATATGACTCATTCATATTTGCGAATGTTTTGTCATGGCCAAAATGTCTTGCCAAGCCTCCGCTGTGTTTCTCCTTTAACAAATTCTTCCTCATGGAGCATTTCAGAATACATAGTTGATTGCCTCTGAACAACAACCCTTCCTGGATCATATAATCTATCCAAGGACTCCTATCTCTGAGAAATGGATTCTCAGTTGTTTCATACGCCTCTCCAAAATCTGCATCACCTGTGTACATGTCCCTGAGATTTTCAAAACCCAATGTTTTGACTCGGAACTCCTGCAACAACAAACATTTCCTGCTCAAAGCATCAACCACTTTTTTAGCAGTACCCAAAATATGCTTAATCACAAATGTGAAATTCTGCATATACTCTACCCATTTTGCATGTTTCTGATTCAACTTCTCCTGTTGAGTCACAAACTGTAATGCATGATTATCACTATATAAAATAAACTCTTTTGGTATCAAGTAATGCCTCCACTTCTTCAACGCCTGTATGATAGCATAAAACTCCTTATCATACATGGATTATTTCAGTTTCACCTCATCCATCTTCTCAGTGAAATATGCAACCGGCCTGTCTTCCTGACTCAAGACCGCTCCTATAGAAAACCCACTGGCATCACATTTCACTTGAAATGTCTTCAGGAAATCCGGTAACACCAACACTGTTTGTTCCGTGATCTTCTGCTTCAACAGATTGAAGCTCTTCTCAGCCTCTGCTGTCCAATGAAAAAAATTATTCCGCTTCTTTACTGTATCCATCATCGCTGCGCTAATTCCACTGAAATTTCTAATGAATTTCCAATAGAAACTAGCCAAACCATGAAAACTTCTCACCTCAAAAATATTTCTCGGTGATGGCCAATTTTTTATCACTTCCACCTTATCTGAATCCATCCTCAACTCATTATCCGAAATAACAAATCCCAAATAAATGAGCTCTGTCTTCATAAATGAGGAATTCTTCATATTAATCAACAGCTTCTCCTGCTGTAGCTTCTTCATCACAATGGCCAAATGCTTCAAGTGCTCTGCCACTGATTTACTGTAAATCAGTATGTCATCCAAATACACAATGACAAATTTCTCGATGAACTCCCTCATGACTTCATTCATCAACCTCATAAAGGTACTTGTCGCATTTGTTAAGCCAAACGGCATAACAAGCCATTCATACAAACCTTTGTTTGTCTTGAATGTTGTTTTCCACTCATCGCCTTCCCTCATACGAATCTGGTGATACCCGTTCTTCAAATCTATCTTTGAAAAATACCTTGCCCCGCTCAGGCAATCCATCAGATCATCCATCCTCGGCAATGGAAACCTGTATCTAATGGTTATCTTGTTGATCGCCCTTGAGTCGGTACACATTCTCCAACCTCCATCTTTCTTCGGACTAAGTACTGTCGGAACAACACATGGACTCAAACTTTCTCTGACTAATCCTTTGTCCAACAACTTCTCGACCTGCCTCTTAACCTCTTCATTCTCTTGCGGCGTCAACCTGTACGCGGCTTTCTTCGACAAACTGGCTCCTGGTATGAGATCAATGTGATGGCTCACACTCCTCACCGGTGGCAACGAACGAGGTAATTCTTCCACTATGATGTTAGCGAACTCTTCCAACAGTTCTTGAATCTCCTCTGGTAGATCATCCACTCTTGTGCTAGTTAGAACAATTCTTGGTTTTCTGACCACAAAGAATTGTGGATCTTCTTTCTTCTTAACCTCTGTAAGAAGTTCCTTCCCACTCATGAGAAGTACTGTGTTGCTTACTTCCGGCTTCACCTCCTTATCCTTTATTGGAAGCAACATATGGGTTCTCCCATCCTTCTCTAGGGAATATGTGTTCATTCTCCCGTCATGAATCACATTTCTGTCATATTGCCATGGTCTACCCAACAATAAATGACATACGTCCATAGGAATAATATCACATAAAATCTTATCATTATATCCCCCTATCTTGAATTCAACCAAGCATTTTTTAGTAACAGTTACCTGGTGTCCCTTCTGTAGCCATGAAACTCTGTATGGGCTTGGATGATCAGTCGTCTCCAGCTCCAGCTTCTCTACCATCTCTGTAGATACGAGATTATCCGTGCTACCGCTGTCCACAATGACCTTCCACACCCTATCCTTGGTCTTGCAAGCTGTTCTAAAAAGCCTGGTCCTTTGGACTGAGCTTTCCACTTCCTTCTCAGGTTTCAGAAGAACTTTTCACATCATAAGCAATCTTCCACCTTCTGCGTCTTCGGCCTCAACATCACGCCTTTGCACCTTGGTGATGTGAGCTTCTCCAATGTCCTTCTTTCTCTCTGGACACTCATAAGACTTGTGCCCATTCTTTCCACATGTGAAGCAAGTGATTACTCCACCTCTTCCTCTTCCTCTACCTTTAGTACGAGGAAAAGTGTTTGCATCAGCATAATATCCCTTCTGCTCATTATGCTGCCCTCTCTGTTTAGTATATTGTTGTCCTCGCTGTGAGGTTCCACCTCTTTCAACTTTACGCTGAGATTTCTTCCATTCCTCCTTGGGCTTCTGGTATTTGTCCTGGGCAACTGCTTTTCCTCTGGGCTGACTTCTGCCTCACCCTCGCTGACCTTTCTTACGGCTCAGCTTCTCCTCAGCTTTCAAAGCCATCTAATAAGAATCCTCCACCATTCTGATGGTTACCATGCTCAATTCATCCTGAATGTCGTATCTCAGACCATTCAGATATCTAGCAACCTTCTCATTATCGCTCTCCCGATGAGCTACTCTAATGTTCAGTCGATAGAATTCCTCAGTGTATTCTTTCATTGTCATCAACTTCTGTCTCAGGTTCTGCATCCTCCTGAACAGAGTAATTTGGTAGTCTCTTGGGATGAACTTTGCCTTCATCTTTGCAATCATTCGATCCCGATTCTTAATCTTCTTCTTGTCCTTGCAACGTCTATCATCTTGTAGCTCATCCCACCATAATGATGCATGTCTGTTCAAGCGTGTGACAACATGCTTGACTTTCTTATCCTCTTCGATATCTTCATAATCGAAGTAGGTGTCAAGAGCTCTTATCCAATCTAGAAGCTCTTCTGCATCCAGATTTCCCTCATAGACTGGAATGTCCATCTTGGCCTTTGCACCCATCCTGGAAATAGATTTAATTAAGCATTCATTCGCTGCATCCTCGACTGCAACTTCCTCTTTGCGTTCGGCTTCAACTTCATCTTCCGAATCGCTGAAATCCCCTGCACTAGCTATGCATCTCTGAGCTGTCTCCATGTCTTCAAGTCTTGCTCAAAGATCTCTCATCTATCTCTCCATTTCTGGATTGACTACCTGCCTGCCTCTTCTCCTCACCTCCCTATCTTCCGGGTCAGGTGACTGTCTTTCTCTCCTCGGCGGCATGGCGAATTGCTTTCCCTGCTACAGAAAGCAAAGAAATTTTCCTGCTCTGATACCACACCTGACGCAGCCGCACTCCTTGGAGCACGTCCGCTTCCTCAGGACCTTCTCTCGTTCACGGCCCGAAGAAATCAAAGGTTCCTCTGATCCCCTATCAGGATTTTTCCTTACCCACAACAACTCTTCTATTGATCTCCCTTAATGATCAGGAAATCGGACCTCGCTATTTCGCGAATCCTATGGTTGCATGTTTTGTGCCTCACAATTCCCTGAAATCCGATGCAAGTCAACGTTGACTTCCTCCCCTATTATCGGATTTCTCCCTATCGGGAAATCGCTACTCACGACGTCAACAAATGGAATTTCTGAACTCCGAACCCCGATGCACATGTGCGGGCTGACTTTTCCACCTCCCGTCGCCTCTGTCGGGATTTCAGAATTTGTGGGATCATGAATCTTGATGCCAAAGGATCCGGGACTTACCTTTTCCCGATCCTCGATATAGTACGCCACCTGTCCTCCACTGAATCTTGTGGCCCCACACAAACTTTCCCGTCGGGATATCGCGTTTCGCGATTCAACGTTACAAGAGTTTCTTGTCTTCTAAAACTCCAATGTCGTGAACTCTGACTCTTCGGGATATCTTGACACACATCCCCACTGATGGAGGGTCCTGAGCTCGTCGGGATATCGCGGATCGCGATATCGTAATTCCTGTTACAACAACTTGGTGCTTCGACTCGCGATTCCCCGATCTGCGATGTCACGTATAGATCTGACGGTCCTTCTGTCTCGGATCAACGACTCTTCTCCCTCCTGTGCTTTGAACCTCTTTCACACTTACACTGTAACCTCCCTGCACCTCCGTGAGATCCAATGGCCCACGAAACTTCATGAAATCTCCTCAGAGTATTTTGACCGTCCGTTCTTTCTTATGCAATCCCCGAAATGACGGAGTGTCTCCCTACGAGACTCGTTCACCTGCTCGCCAACCTATGACGCTTCCTTTCAGACTTTCAATAGCAGCTTCCCTGCGCTTATACTTCAGTGAATTCGAAGGCCTATTCCTCTTGAGCTTGTTCATGACTCTCAATTCCTTCAGAAAACTTTTTGTGTGCACTCCTTGCGGCAAACCTTCAACGACGTCTCAGTGTTGAAGTCTCTTGACTCTGCACACTCCTGCAGCAGCAATATTTTAGTTCCTTACTCAGGTTCGCAACCCTGAGGATTTCCTTAGGCTTGCGCACTCCTTGCATGACACTGTGCCTAACTGCACCTTCAAGGGAATGAGAACAAAATCTTTCTCTAATTGAACCCTTATGTCGACGCACTCCTTGCGGACAATTCAACTGCACTCCTTGCAGGAATCCTCTGGCTCAGATAGAGAAACAATTGAAACTCATTCTATCTCCTTCTCAGACTTCAATTTGGCCATGAAATCATATACACAACACATAAAAGAAAATGTATGACTGGAAGTAAACATTCATGAGAATAACATTAATACACATAGAAACAACACAAAACCATGAATTTGAATCAAAGCTTCTTCTATTAATTCAAATGTCTGTACATGGGTGTTCTTCATACAATTCTCTTCTTTCTCTTCTGCTTCTTCTCATTCACTGCTCAGGGGTTATGTTACAATGATACAATGAGGGTGTCTATATCCGTTTTCCCTCCAACTCCTAAATTGTCTATTTTAGAATTAAATTCCTATCAACCTGCATTAACTATTTTGATTGCCGACTATCTACCTAAGGACGAGAGCTTAAAGGCTCAAGGTCCATTTACAACATACAAAGGCGCCTCTTCTTAAATCGCTTCATTTAATATTTGCGCAACAATCCCAAAGCATTTTAAAAATTTGTGCTGGCTTATCCAGCTGTCTTCCGCTTCCGCCCTAGCTCGCTTGATGTGTTGGCGATGCTCTTGCATCACTTTCCAGCATACTAGGCAACGTCCTACCTCCTCCCATATGTTATATATCCAACAAAAAAAGTGCCTAGGTCTTTTTCCCCTTGGGAATTTTTGCAGTATTCCAAATACCTGATTTTCAGAGGTTGCCAATGGCCAAATTCATGATTTTCCACTTGTAATAATCAACCCTGATGTAGTTCCAACATGTTCCCCACTCATGGAGTCATGTTCAGCTGATTTAAACATGGTTGTTCCATTTGTCCTTCGGCAATAATTATAAAATATTTTGTTTCATACAAGTGTCATAGTCAAGTAGTTAGTTGGGTCAAATCATATCTCTTCCCAACTATCATAATCATTAATTACAATTAACTAAATTTGAAATTTGGAATTTCCATAAATGGCAAAAATTTTCCAATTTTGAATTTACAAAAAACGGAAATAATTTTCCTAAGAATTTCATATTAAAAAATAATTTATTTTTTGGGATGTTACACATAGGGAGAGATTTTGAATCCTCAACATCGATTGATTGGAACATCGTCCCATAGTCATCAAAAGTAGGACAATGATCCAGATTTAGGAGTAGAACGAACAGATTAACATACTAAATACAATAAAAATATAGATATGAAGAACAACACAGATATACAGTGAACATCATATTCTATTGAATAAATGAAATACGATGAAACTGTAAAATTGCAGAACTGAATCACTTGCTCGAATGGTGGTAGTTATCTCTGATAAGAGATGTGTCTACTACGTGCATTCGTCTGAGAATAATGATGACCATGATGCTCTAGAGGCCTTTTTGATATTACTCGTGAATTCCAAAACCCTAGAAATACAAAAACCCAACCTTAGGAGGTGAAACGAAAAAAGTTATGTGGGCCCCTATGGTTAAGTTGGTACCTCAACTTCTTGGGGTTGTAACGTTTGCATATGACCTCCGTTTTAGGTGCGTGATAGCCCGTTGGAAAGGTATTTAAGAGAAATACACATTTCTCTATCAAAATTTGAGTCCATTTACAATTTGACTGTGGTGAGCCAAAAAAACATGGTTTAAGGCTCCAAAATGGCCTTGGAAGTAAAACAAGATGTGATGACATGAAAACATACAAAATAATTCAGTTGGATTAGGTCAGAGCCCACCAATATCCACTTGGAAGTTGTGTAGGGCTTCATATAGCCCCAGAAGTTTAGAACCCACAATTAAAAAGAAGTACAGAAGAACGTGCTGAACTAAAAATGAACCAGTGGAGCCAGTTGGAATAGGTGGGTGGCCACCAATATCCACCTAGATCAATCCTCCCCCCTTAGAAATCAATGTTGTCCATTGTGTTGAGTTCCCCCATCAGGTAAGGAAACATCTACTGGATTTGGCCATGGGTGAGCCACTTGCCTTGCTATAGGAGCTTCCTTGACTTGACAAATCGATAAAGCTAGATCCTTTTCTAGTGAGTTACCTAGACCTTTGTGTCCACTATATGATTAGTGGATGCTTGTTCCATGCATTTAGGGTTGAACTATGTTGGTTTTAGTTGTTCTGCGATCTCTGAGGTGTCCAATAATGGTGGAAAATATGGTCAAAGGAGGTCCACATTGAACACTGGGTGCAGGCCAAGGAAGGGTGGAGTGTTAAGCTCAAAATCATTTCTACCCACAGCGTTGGTGATAGTGTAAGGCCCATAGCAAAGTGGGTGGAGATTCTTATGGGGCCCTGTGAGACGCTCCTTCTGCAAATGTAACCAGACTTTGTCTGTTAAGTACCTATACCAGATCTGCAAATATACTTCAAAAAGGCCAATACTAAACCATAAACCATTCACCATAACATGAACACAAGAATATAAAGAAAACCCTCAAGGTAGGGAAACACCATACAATGGATCCTATTATGGAAGGGATCCTCTCCTGTTCACTTGCCTCTTCGAGGGGGCATCCTCCTATTGAGCTACCACTCACAATACAATACTTCTCTTCATGTACCATTACATTGCTTGAACCCCTTTATATAGTGCTACCATCACATAAGAACATTCTAGAGGAGGGATCTTCTAGAAGTAGAATCTTCTAAGAAGTCCTCTTACATTTATTATATCTTACTACCATAGTGGGACTTATTTAATAATATAGTGGAACTAGTCCACATTACATTGAATGGACTCCACTATTATCACTATGGGCCCTCTGCGCCCCCCCCCACTACCCCTCTAGCTACCTTACATTCCATCCCCCTTATGAAAGCATTGTCCTCAACGCTTGAAGTACAACCATATACCAGGATCTCATGGATAAGTGTGGACCATAGTGCTGAAGTAGAATAGAGAACTAGGGTCCCATTGAGAAATGGTAGCCACCATGCTTAAGTAGTCCAACCGCCATTGTAAACCAGGGTCTCGTGTCCAATTTCTCATGTGAACCCCACATGGAAGATATCGCCACCCAATAACCAATTGAAAATGATGCTCGCAATATAGACACATATCATGTGGATCCAAATAAGATTATCCATCCACATAGTGGGAGATGATCAAAGATGAATTTAGAAGGAACAATACCATTGTAGAATATGTAGGCTAGATGCTGGTAACTAGCTCCTGATATGGGACATTGATGTTCTCTACAAAAGGTGGAGTAGAGTCATCAAATAAAATATCGAAGTGGTTGTCATCCCAAAAACGACAACTGTCCATATAGAAATCATCAAAATCAGCCTCAAAATCATACCAAGCATACATTTCTTGATTATATTCATCCCTGAGGTCTGCCATAAGAAACCTCTCCTACATGTAATCAAAGAATCTTGAATACTACGAAAATTATCATTGAGGCCATCTACAAAGCCATCCAATCTGTCAAACAATTGGGCTTTGAATGCTTCAGTAATCTGTAGAATTTCCTTAAGGGTTTGAGAAGAAATAGCCATCTCAGCACCCTATGAAAATTCATGAAATCTGCATTCCTGCCGCCGTGACGAAAAAACCCAAAAAATAGAACAATATATTACTACAGAAAATCGCAACGTTTTTCGGAAAAAAACCCTGAAAAACTGCTGAATTTAAAATGCTCATAACTTCACTTCCTGGACTTTGTTTCGGCTGATTGTTTTTTTGAAATTGGGTGAAATTGTGAGAGGAACTCAGATATGTAATGTTTTTTTGGTCAAATTCGGCCTCCATATTCTTCAAAAATAAAAAACAAATCACGTCGTTGTTCATGGAAAAAACCCTGAAAATTTTGCAGATTTTAAAACTTCAATATATTGACTTACTTGACTTCGTTTCAAACAATTTGTTTTTTCAACTTGAGTGTTTTTATGATAGGAACTTATATCTAAAATCTGTTTCTGCAAATTTTGCACAAAAATATACCAAAACATTTTGGAATGTCATGACCCTATTTTTTTTTCTCCGAAAACAAATCTGCAAAAATAAAAAATATTTTCCCACAACGTCTGCCAAGGAAAGTGCTCTGATACCACTTGTTAAGTACCTATACCAGATCTTCAAATATACTTCAAAAATACCAATAATAAACCATAAACCATTCACCATAACATGAACACAAGAATATAGAGAAAACTCTTGAGGTAGAGAAACACCATACAATGGATCCTATTATGGAAGGGATCCTCTCCTATTCACTTGAATCTTCGAGGGGGAATCCTTCTATTGAACTATCACTCACAATACAATACTTCTCTTCATGTCTCATTACATTGTTTGAACCCCTTTATATAGTGCTACTATCACCTAATAACATTCTAGATGAGGAATCTTCTAAGAAGTCCTCTTACATTTATTATATCTAACTACCATAGTGGGCCTTATTTAATAATATAGTGGACCTAGTCCACATTTCATTGAATGGCCTCCACTATTATCACTATGGGCCGTCTACCCCCCCCACTACCTCTCTAGCTACCTTACATTGTGGGAAAATATTTTTTATTTTTGTAGTTTTTTTCAGTATATTTATGTAAAATTTTTGAAGAAACCGGTTGTAGATATGATTTCATCTCATAAAAACACCCAATTTAAAATAAAAATCGTCTGAAATGGAGTCCGGGAAGTCAAGATATTGAAGTTTTAAAATCTGCAAATTTTCAAGGTTTTTTCCGCGGACGACAATGCGATTTATTTTTTTATTTTTGTAGTATATGGAAGCCTAATTTTCCCAAAAAAATTACATATCTAATTTCCTCTCACAATTTCACCCAATTAAAAAAAAAAATCAGCTGAAATGGAGTCCGGGAAGTGAAATTATGAGCATTTTAAATTGAACGATTTTTTAGGGTTTTTCCAGAAAAAACCACGATTTTCTGTCGTAACTTATTGTTCTATTTTTTGGGTTTTTTTATGATGGATGTGGGACTGAAGAGTTCATAGCATGCTCAAATGGCTATTTCCTCTCAAACCCTCAAACACATTCTACAAATTACTGAAGCATTCAAATCTTAATTGTATGACACATTGGATGCTAGATTGCATGACCTTGCAGATGGCCTCAATGATAATTTTCGTAGTATTCAATATTCATTGGATAACATGCAAGAGATATTTCTTATGGAGGAAATTAGAGATTAATATAATCAAGAAATATATGCTTGGTATGATTCTGAGGCCGATTGTGATGATTTCTATATAGATAGTTGTCGTTTCTGGGATGACAACCACTTCCATATTTTATTTGATGACTCTAATCCACCTTCTGTAGAGAGCATCATTGTGACAAATCAAGAGCCAATGATTATTACCAGTGTCCATCCTGCATATTCTACAGTGGTATTATTCCTTCCGGATTCTACTATGACCCTTTTCCACTATGTGTATGAATCTTCTTATTTGGATCCACATGACAAGTGTCAGTCTTTGGAGCATCATTTTGAGTTGGTTATTAGGTTCCAAAATATTCCACGGGGAGTTCACATGAGCACTTGGACATGGGACTCAGGCTTACAATGGTGGTTGGACTACTTCAACATGGTGGCTTTCCTTTCTACATGGGACCTTGGTTCGCTAGTCTTCTTCAACAATATGGTCCACAATTATCCATGGGACCCTGGTATATGGTTGTACATCAAGCATTGAGGACAACGCTTTCATAAGGGGGATGGAATGTTAGGTAGCTAGAGAGATAGTAGTGGGGGCCTAGAGGGCCCATAGTGATAATAGTGGAGACCATTCAATGTAAGGTGGACTAGGTCCACTATATTATTAAATAAGACCCACTATGGTAGTTAAATATAATAAATGGGTAGTTAGATATAATAAATGTAATAAGACTTATTAGAAGGTTCTAATTCTAGAAGATTCCTCCTCTAGAATGTTCTTAGGTGATGGTAGCACTATATAAAGAGGATCAAGCAATGTAATGGGATATGAAGAGAAGTATTGTATTTTGAGTGGTAGCTCAATAGGAGAATTCCCCCTCAAAGAGACAAGTGAATAAGAGAGGATCCCTTCCATAATAGGATCCATTGTATGGTGTTACCCTACCTCAAGGGTTTGGTAATAATAAAGTGTGGTTTCTTCTATATTATTCTATGAATATTTATGTTTTTTCTGTATGCAAGTATTGAGTTCTTAACATTGTCTCCAACCTAAAACTGGTGCGATACCGTGTGTTGATCATGTAACTACTTATACTTAGCATTGGATTTCAGCAAAATCTCTTGGACATGTTGGTGGATGTGTTGAATCCGCTCTGTGAATCTGGTCGATTTTTCAGTCTAATACTGAACATGGGAAAAGTCTATCTGTGTGGTGGCAAGAGGTAGTGAAAAGTCAATGGGAACCAAGGGTTGGAATTCCAGCCCCACCTAAAATGGGATATGACTATTGGAGATATGGAGAACCCTGTTGTAACTGTGTTGATCATAGGAGAGACTCTCATCCCATGTACATTGATGCTTAGAGTTTTACATGTGCATGATGTGCACAATCATCCGATTGACGACCTCTATTTGGCCATATGTTTGGGGGTGGAAAGTAGTGGATTTAGTGAGCCTGATGTCAAACAATGACCACAGACTCGACCAAAATGTGTTCAAGAACCTGTTGTCTCGGTTGGAGATGATGGTTTGTGGTATCCAAAAATGAACCCACACTTGTTCGAAGAAGAGATTGGCAGTATCTGCCACTCTTATTGTAAAAATTTCAATACCAATTAAGTATTGCCTGGATTCTCCTGATCTAACAATTATTTGTCATTTTTTAAATACATAATCACTTCTACTAATATTCTTGCGAAATTTAAACCACGATGAACAATGCAATATCAAGAACAAGAATCAATCAAACATAACACAGATGTTTTATTGGGAAATAATAAAGCTAAAAACCCCAGTATCATATATTATGTATATCATGGATCATGAAACAATCTCATACAAAAATCTAATCCAAGAGCTCTCAGTATAATACAATCGTCTCACACTGTCATACAAAAATCAACAAATACATGTGCCAATTCTCTGCCTCTAGACAAACTACCTCCTCTGAACAATCCATGCAGTGGATGAATGAATCCTCTATGCTAGACTTCACATGCTCATGGGCATATCCACTCTGTGTGTGATTGCATGAGTGCACTTCACTCAAATCACAACTGATAGTCACAATGTCCCTTTCACCTGTTATCTCAACTGGGTCTCCACTGGATCTGACATGCATGTAGTTAACAGTGGTAAATATTCAGTTGCATGTGAGATCATTGATTGTGAATTAATTAATAATTAATTCACTGAACTCTCACTAGTGCAAGTTTAGTTACAACTATTACAACTGAGCTTAACTCACTTAACTGAGTTAAACTTATTTACAACTCACATAACTACACTAATAATTATGTTACAACTCCAAGTCACTCAATTATAAATGAGATAATAGATTAATATTTATTGTCCAATTTATTTAAGGGAAAAATAAATTAGACACACATTTCTTGTTGAGTTTTCAACACTCCCTCTCAATAAGAAAGGGATTATCCTTCACCCCAATCCTGTCTCTATGGTATTCGAATTTTCTCCTGGTGAGATCCTTCATCAAAATGTCTGCATCCTAATCTTCAATAGGAATGTACTGAAGCAACATGATCTTCCGCTGCACACAATCTATGAGATGATGATACTGGATATCTATATGCTTAGATCTATCATGAAACATAAAATTAATCGAGAGTTTAATGCAACTCTGATTATCACAATAAATCACGGTCATATCTAAATGAGAACCAAACAAACCAACCAAGATCTTTCTCATCTAGATAGCTTCACATGTAGCTTGAATCGCTGCCATGTATTTTGCTTCCAATGAACTGAGTGCCACAGATCTCTGTTTCCTGCTGTACCAAGAAACAACTATAGATCCAATACTAAATATCCCCCCTGATGTGCTCTTTCTGTTCGTTGGGCTGCCTTCCCAATCTACATCCATGAATCCATGCAACTTCACCTCATCCGTATGTCTGTACCATAAGCCATACTCAGATGTGTCCCTCGGGTATCTCAAGACATGACTACCTACCTTCCAAAAGATCTTCGTAGGATTAACCATTGCTTGACTCAGTTGGTTAACCGCATAGAAAATGTCTGGTCTCATGTTCACTAGATACATTAGCGAACCCACTAACTGTCGATAGACAATAGCATCCACTACCTCTCCAGAAGTAGAATCCTCTTTCCTCTAGTTTCCTAGAAGAGGAGTATCCATGGGTTTGTAGCCCTCCATGTGAATCTTACCCAGTATCTCCCTTGCATACTTTCCTTGAGACACAAAAATTTTACCATCTCCCTGCCATATTTCCAATCCAAGGAAATAATGAAGAAGGCCCAAATCCTTCATCTTGAACTCCTTTACAAGGTCCTCCTTTCATGAGTGTATCAACTGCTCATCACCAGTCAGTATTAAATCATAAACATAAAGAACAATGATGAAAACCTTACCCTCCACCACAATTTGGTATAGGTTTGCATCCGCTTCACTTTTGGTGAAGCCCAGTCCAGTGAAATAGCTGTCTATCATGGTGTACCAAGCACAGGGTGCTTGCTTCAACCCATACAGTGCTCTCTTGAGTCTGCACACATGTGACTCCATGTCAAAGGTCTCAAAACCTTATGGCTGCTCAATGTACACTTCTTCCTCAATGATCCCATTGAGAAATGTATTTTTTACATCCATCTGATGAATGCGCTAGCCCATCTGTGTCAAGAGTACAAAGATAGATCTTATGGAAGAGTACCTTGCGACAGGTGCAAAGGTCTCATCATAATCTATCCTCTCAATTTGTGAGAAGCCCCAGGCCACAAACCTGGCCTTTTATTTCTCAAAACTCCCATCAACAACTTTCTTTACCTTTTAGATCCATCTCGAACCTACCACTGATTTTTCAACCGGTCTTGGGACAATTTCCCATGCACTTTTTTTGACAATGGAGTCATACTCCTCTACCATAGAATCTACCCAAGTGGGTTCCTACACTGCTTCCTAAAATGAATATGGTTTAGTCACAATACATTTGCTCATGAGAGCCATGTATCCAGTAAATTGATCAGGAGACTGTCTCTGTCTGCGCTGTGAAGTAGGGACTCCTACATTCTGTGCAACATCTAGTCTCAATCTATCATCTTGCATGGTTCACTTTCTTCCATTTTTGATGGATGGATCTACTTGAGTGGATTCCTCCACTCCATGAACCTCCTCATGTGGATGATCCACATCTTGAGACTCATCTTTGGGAACCAACAATTCCTCTTCTACATGCAAGTCTAGCTCCCTCTCAAGCGACAACTGCATGGCTTTCCCTTCATCGAATTGTATATCCCGTTGCATAACAGTCATCTTTTTGTTAGGAAAATACACACAATAAATATTGGGTGTTTCTGTGTACCCTACAAATATCCCAACTTCAACAGTCAGTTCCATCTTCTTCCTGGCATCCTTGGTCACATGCACATAAACAGATGAGCCAAAAATCTTAAAAAGAGAAACATCAGGTTTCTTACCAGTGAAAGTTTCTTCAGGTGTACTCATGCCAAGTACTCTATGAGGATAATGATTTTATACATAAACCACAGTATTGCATGCTTCCGCCCATAAATGCATTGGTAGGCCCTAATCATGCAACATCGCTCGTGCTGCACCCATGATATTTTTGTTCTTCCTCTCTGTGACCCCATTTTATTGTGGGTTATGAGGCACTGTGAGTTCTCTCCAAATTCCTTCTTTGCTATAGAAGTATTTGAATTTGTTAGAGATGTATTCTCCACCATTATCGCTCCTTAGAGCCTTCACTTGCTTCCTCGACTCTTTCTCCACCAATGCTTTAAACTCACAGAACTTTGAGAATGTTTGATCCTTCTTCTGCATGAAGAAGATCCAACATTTACAAGAAAATTCATCAACAAAAGTAACATAATACCTATGTTTTGCTGTTGAAGCAATCGAGAATGGTCCACACATGTTTGTGTGAATTTTCTCTAGGATCACCGAAGCATGGTTCTCCTTTTCATGAAAAGTGGACTTTACATACTTCCCAATGGTACAAACATTGCACTGATCTAACTGAGCAAGTGTTCCCATTGGAAGTCTAGTAGATATTTGTTGCATGATCTTCAAGGCTCCATGATGAATATGGTGCAATCACCTGTGCCATAATTCACCCTCGTCCCGACTCACAAATTTTTCTTCCTTGCCCATCATGGCAGCGCAACCATCTACCTCCAACATGTAGAGATTCTTAACTTGAATCCCTATCTTCTTGACTTGACCCGTTTCTTTATGTTGTATGAAAATTTTTCCATCACTAAAAACAACGTCATAGCCTTTGTCCTCCAACATTGCGACTGAGACCAGGTTTTTCTTTAGACCAGGAACATGCATAACATTTTTCAATTGAAATGGTTTACCTCACTCCCTCTGAAAGGTAATGGTGCCAATTCCAGGTGCACTGTATCGTCCTTCGTCGCCCATCTCAATATGCATTCTGAGATCTTTCTCCTCCAAGTCACTGAAAGACTCTCTATCTCCCATGATGTGAAAGGAAGTGCCACTATCCAAATACCACACTGATCCTGATGCAATTGATGCCATGCATGTGATAAAAGAGAAGTCAAGTTCAAATTGAGAGGTAAGGGCCTCACCAGTTGTAGCGCCAACAACCTTCTTGTTCTTCCTCTTCTGCGGACAGTTAGTAGCAAGATGCCCATGTTCGTGACAGTGAAAACACTTCACTTTGGACAAATCCAACTTCTTGACTTTAGGCTCGGATTTTGAATGGAATTTATTCTCCTTTCCTCTCCTTGCCTTAGCATCCAAAGAACAATCCTCTTCTCATCATGCTTTGATGAAGATCCATCTCTAGTGTTCCACCTGAACTCCTCCTGCACTAGATCCGACCATAGATGTTCCCAATCTGGCAATTTTTCCCTTCCATTGACAGAGTCTTGATAACTATGCAAACTCTTGGGAAGTCCTAGGAGCACCAAGATCACCAAATCATCATCAACGACTATTATTCCCCTCCCTAGCTCATCCCGACATTGGACAAACTTCGTGAGATATTTTGGAATGGAGTCACCCTTTTCCATGTTGATATTTCTGAGTTTATCTTTGAGCGCCAGTTTCCTATGGTCGCTACTGTTTTGGAACAGATCCATCAAAACCTTCCACATTGCATGTGGTGTGGATTTCCCATGGAGGCTTGAGACAATGTGGTATCGTACTCCCTCCAATAGGATCCTCCTTACCTTTGCCACTTTCTTTTGCCATGCATCAAGATTAGCAGTGTCTGTAGCAGCTGGCTTAGGAACATCTCTGTCAATTTATTCCTTCAAGCCATTGTCTTCGAGTACTACCTCCATATTGTCGTTCCAATAAATGTAGTTCGATCTTCCCTCAACTGCATACTCCAACCTCAAGCCATTGAAATCCATGTCTCTCTTGAATCAACTGTAGTACCAAGAAAAGTCTTTCTGCAAATTTGAATTCTATCCAATCACAAACTCAACTTGTGCAATCCCTCTTGCTCATTCCAGTCTCACACTGAACCTCTGTGACCACTTCTATCCCAGCCTGCAGACCTTACAAGCATTTCTGCACCTCCCAAGTTATTTGACTGTGGGATTTCCGCACTGTAGTGCACAGTGGCTCGCGAAAATCTCTAGTGATTTCCGCATTGTGATGCACAGTGGCTTGTGGAAAGTACGCACCCTAAGAGTGTCTAGGGTGTGGAAATGTCAAGGGATTTCTGCACTGTAATGCACAATAGCCAGTGGAAATGTCTAGTAACTTTTATGCGTGGACCAGTCAGTAGTACGCCGCTACACCCTGCTAGAGGAGGGACCCGCAGAAATTTTGAAATTTACGCACCTCACTTACGTGGCTCTGATACCATGTATAAATTTCAATACAAGAGCTCTCAATACAATACAATCGTCTCACACTGTCATACAAAAATCAACAAATACATGTGCCAATTCTCTGCCTCCAGACAACCTGCCTCCTCGGCACAATCTCTGCAATGGATGAATGAAACCTCTATGCTAGAATGCACATGCTCATGGGCATATCCACTGTGTGTATGATTGCATGATTTCACTTCATTCAAATCACAATTGATAGCCACACTGTCCCTTTCACCTGTTATCTCAACCGGGTCTCCACTGGATCTGACATGCATGTAGTTAACAGTGGTAAATCTTCAGTTGCATATGATATCACTGATTATGAATTAATTAATAATTAGTTCATAACTCTCACTAGAGCAAGTTTAGTTACAACTAGTACAACTGATCTTAACTCACTCAACTGATTTAAACTACTTTACAACTCACATAACTACACTAATAATTCCTTTACAACTCCAAGTCACTCAGTTATAAATCAGAAATGAGATAATAGATTAATATTTATTGTCTAATTTATTTAAGGGAAAAATAAATTAGACACACATTTCTTGTTGACTTTTCAATAGTTATATTCTTCGTGCATGCTGTGAGGATGGCCATCTTCGAAAAGTGATCAACAACCATAAAGACAAAGTCATTGCCTTTCTTGGTGGATGGAAGGCCAGACATGTAATCCATTGAGATGGATTCCCAAGGATTCTCGGGAGTAGGAAGAGGGGTGTATAATCGTTGCTTGTTGATGGTTGGTTTGACAATGGAATAGGCAGTGCAATATATTATATATTTGCTGACATCTTGTCAAAGTTTTGGCCAATAAAAATGTTTCTGAAGAATGACCACAGTTTTCTCGACCCCAAAATATCCTTCCATCTGACTGTAGTGGGATTCCCAAATCATCTTTGCATGCTCGCTTGTAGGAACACAGAGATGGCCCAGATGGAATAATAGTTTGTCCTGAATGTGAAAATTAGTGACAATCGTGCTTGTACCCAAGAGATGATAGGTGGTCGTGAAGTCAGGATAATGTTGATAAAGTTGGGGCCACTCATATGCCTCATGTCCACAAGAATGGAGCACCATTGTGAGTGAAACCACATGAGGTCAACTGAGGTAGTCAACGACATGATTTGAGATCCCTATCTTATACTTGATGTTGAGATGGAACTGGTGCATGTAGGTGGACCACTTCTGATGGTAGTCGTTCCGCAATTTCCCCTATGTCTGTATGAACCGCAAAGGCTTGTGATCAATGTGGATGATTTTCTCCTTTCCCAGAATGTAATGTTTCCATTGACGACAAGCTTGTACAATGGAATAAATTTCCTTGTCATAGTTGGGGTATTTCTGGACAGTATGTGAGAGTGTCTCACTATGGTATGATGCTGGATGACCATGCCGAGTGAGAACTACACCTAAAACATAACTAGATGAATCTGTCTCAATCTCGAACATTTGTTGCAGATTGAGAAAGAAGAGTACTGGAGCTGAGCACATGCGATGGTTCAGATCATCAAATGCTCATTTTTGTTTATTCCCCCACATGAAATTTTCCCTACCACTACCCTTGGTCACATGGCTGAGGGCCCATGCACTATGGGAGAATCCCTACATGAATCGTCTGTAGAAGTTGGCCAGTCCCAAGAAGCTCCGAAGCTCGGTTAGTGTGGTCGGGGATGGTCAGTCACAGATGACTTGGATCTTAGCTGGATCAACATGTACCCCATGCTCATCAACAATGTATCCCAAGTATTGGACCCTGTTCATGCCAAAATATAAATTTTCTAGGTATGCATATAGCTTGTGCTACCGCAGAGTGCTCAATTTTTTTTGAATATGCCACATGTGCTTCTCCCAATTTTTTCTCAATTTGAGGATGTCATCCGAATATACCACCACAAAGGAGTTTGTGAAGGGTATAAATACATCATACATCAGCCTCATGAAAGTGGTTGGTGCATTTGTTAAACCAAATCACATTACCAACCATTCGAAGAGACCTTCTTTAGATTTGAAGGTTGTCTTCCATACATCCGTTGGTTTGATGGGAACCTAGTGGTAGCCATAATTTAGTTCAATCTTGCTGAAGAAATTTCCCCCTTGAGTTGGTCAAGTAGGTCATCAATCTTAGGAATGGGGTACCAGTTCCTTACTATGATTTTGTTTAAGGCTTTGTAATCAATGCAGAGTATCCAAGTCTCATCCTTCTTCTGCACCACTACAATTGGGATTCCGCAAGGGGAGGAGCTGGGTCTAATGTGCTCCTTTTGAAGAAGTTCTTGGATCTAACACTTGATTTCATCATTTTCCATCAGTGAGCGATGATAGACTGGTCCATTAGGTAGAGGCTCACCAAGGGTCCTATGAATTGGATGCTTGACTTGGAAGTGCATCGGTACCTCGGTGGTTGAGAAGAATATGTCTCTGTATTTTTCCACGATCCCATCCACTTTCTTCTGCTGCAAAGAGAGGCTCTGTGTAGAGGCCACAAATGTGGCGGTGACCTTCTACTTACTGTGAGCACAGATCACAAAGAAGACAAACTTCTCGGTCTGTGAAATGACCTTACTTCATTGCTTACCAGAGATTAAATAAATAGCGGTAGGTGACGCTCCCTCTGGTATCCGATACAATTGTCTACCCAAAGTAATAATAACATTGCAGGATAGACTCATACACAACATGATGCTTCCACAAATACGGTTTCCCTAGAATAACATCACAAACTTCAAGGGAAGCAATATCACACAATGCCCCATCTTTGAAAGAGTTGATGTCGTAGGGAAGATGACACTGTTGGCTGACACAAATATCTCTTCCTTAGCGAAGCCAACCGATGGCATAGGGCTACAGGTGTAGTGTCATTGGTAGGTCCAGCAGCTTGATGGACTATACTGAAATTGTAATAGCCAAATAGATTTAAACATCAATTTATTTCATAAACTAAGACAGTAACTTCATAACAGCATAATAATATTCATAATAGTAACTTCAGTAACTTAAATTTAACAACGAATAATAAATTTTTATAACAGATTAAAAACAATGCATAAATTTTAAATACCTGGGTCTGATGCTAACCCTCTGCCTGTTTGCTTTCCTTGTTGACCGCTGCTGCACTGTGTAACTACTGCCCAAAACCTAATTCCACCCTACCAACTAGGTAACTTCCTAGCTCCAGGATTTCATATAGATATCCTGGCCCCCGTGCCCAAAACCTCCAGCAACCCCAGTGCCTGTATTGATACAATCCCACTCCAAAACTCCACTCCCCTCTGCAAATCCAAGAGCCCCCAAAATCAATCCCCAATCTCCTGTATAATGATCCTCTCGTAAACCTCCTTCCCCTCCATATCCCTCCTTCACCGACTTCCCCTTCATTTACTTCCCTACCTAACCCATTTATTACCTTATCTTCTCATAATTAATATCTTACCCCTTTGAATTAATATCTTATCCCTTTTAATTAATTCTTATCCCTTTCTGTGTACGTAACTCTCCTTTTTTTATTTTTATTTATTTAACAATATAACTTATTATCCCTTTTAAATTTAATTCCCAAGTTATTGAATATAATAGGTAGTTAATTAATTAATCAAACTTATAACCTTTAATTAATTAATAAATATTTAATTAGTATCTTTATACCAATCTTGTTTAATTAATACCATGTTAAGACAATTAATCCCCTAATTAATTTTTATTTAATAAACCTTAAACATTTATTCAACTAGGGTTGTTACATACAGCCACCCTTCAGGAAACTTCGTCCTGATGTTAAAATATCTTATGGTTCAAAGGGAAAAGAAACATGGTTCACACATTCATAACAAGTAACTAACATTATCAGTAAGTACGTCAAGAAATCTCATACATACTAGTGTATATGTACAAGAAATGCATGTGTAGCTAGTACATGCAAATCTTGTGCATGTACTAATAATCAAAACTGTCATCCTTTAGTAATTTATGTATGCATCCAATCCAGTTAGCAAGACTAGTCTTTTATA
>ML816512.1:77185-87535 GCA_009831015.1 Picea engelmannii
GAACACTTTGACAACTTCCCATACAATTTGTTCTCTCTAAGGAAGGACAACACTATTTGCAAGTGTTCCTCATGTTCTCTTTCATTCTTGGAATAGATGAGGATGTCATCTAAAAAGACTTGTACAAAACGGTCTAAGTACTTTCGGAATATGCCATTCATGAGGCTCATGAATACTGTTGGTGCATTGGTCAATCTGAAAGGTACTACTACAAACTCGTAATGTCCAAACCGAGTTCAGAAGGCAGTTTTTGGGATATCACCTTCCTTAATCCTTAACTGATGATACCCTGATCGCAAATCGATCTTTGAAAATACCACTGCTCCTTTCATCTGATCGAAGAGGTCATCTATTCGTGGCATCAGGTACCTATTTTTCACTGTAGCATGATTCAAATCCATGTAGTCTATACACAGTCGTAAGGATCCATCCTTCTTCTTTACAAAAATTACCGGTGCACCCCAGGGTGAGGCAGTGGGCCTTATTAGTCCTAAGTCCAGTAACTCTTTCAACTGCATTTGCAATTCACAAAGTTTCGACGCTGTCATCTGATACGGAGTCTTGGAGATTGGTGCTGCACCAGGTTTTAGCTCAATGGTAAAATCAAGCTCTCTCTCAGGAGGTAACCCTGGTAACTCGTTCGGAAAAACATCCTGAAATTCTGACAATACCGAGTACTGATCCAATGAGGGTCCCTTCCTTTCATTCACTACTTCCACTACATAAAGTCGACACCCTTGTCTCAAGCATCGCTTAACCTTCATAGTTGATATAAAGTGTAACAACACTTTTCTTTGTACACCCTGGATCTCTACTAGTCTTCCTTCATCATCGACACAAAGCACCCTCTTTGCGAAACAATCTACCAAAGCTCGATGAGCTGCTAACCAATCCATTCCAATGATTAGGTCATATGCCCCGAGAGCAGTGACATATACTTTCAACCTGGTAGTACACACTCCCAGGTCTACTATACAATTATCAACACTAGGTCCTACCGCTTGTTTTTCCCATGAAGCCATCTCGACTTGTTTAAAGTCATCATGCTTGTAGGCTGCCAACCCACTCTTTTCTAATGCAGATGGTGAAATGAAACTATCTGTCACACCAGAATAAAAACAAATCTTAACATTGATATGATTTAGCATACCTGATGACTCCACCACTGTGGATTGATGTTCGGCCTGGCGGTTATTAACCGCTGCGTAAATCTGGTGGCTGCTACTTGCTCTCCCCATCGGTGCCTTTCCTTCTCTATGCACGAACCCTGATTGTAACTCTGGGCAGTCACGCTGGTAATGGGGTCCTTCGCACCCCCAACAGGTAACATGAGATTGAATCTGTGCACTGTTATGTGACTGTCTCTGAGATTTGTTCCTTCCTCTGGAACCCTTGCCCCTACTCGCTATTCCCTGAGATGGTCGTGGACCTGTCTGCACCATTGGCGATCAATGAGATGATGCACTCGCTGCCATTGAAATCCCTGCAGCTACTGTCCTTAGTGTGACTCTGTTACCATATGGTGGTGGCCTTGAGCCCCCTCCCCTAGGAAATTTCCTCGGGGCCTTCCTTACAAATCCAGGATGATGTAGAAATGTCGGTCTTGTACCCCTAGTTAAGTTCATGTGTTCTTCCACATAATGTGCATTTTCCACCGCTTCTGCTACTAAAGATGGTTTCCACATCCACACCATAGCTCTTATATTGGGGTTCAATCCATAGACGAAGCGCTCTGCCTGTCGTTGGTCATTATCCATATACAAAACATATTTGACCAGTTCCATAAATCTGATCTCATATTCTTCTACAGTTATGTTTCCTTGTACTAAGGCATGAAATTCCCCTACCTGTTGTTCCTCGTAGTATGCTGGTAGATATTTCATTCAGAACCTTTCCTCGAAAAGTTCCCAAGATACTGTGTCTGGGGTAAGGTGCAGTTGTATTACGCAAGCGTATTATTACTTTTAAATAAAATATTACAACTAAAAATTAATATATAAAAAAATGATAATTTAATTATTAAAAAGGCGTATTAATACTTTTAAACAAATTATTAAAACCAAACATTAATATTTAACCTAAGTTACACATAAAATTAAAAAAATTTAAATAATAAATGAAATAAAATAAAAAAAACTAGAGTCGGATAGTGGGTCCTCGCATGAGGCCCACGTGCCCACTTATTCTTACAAAACCCTACACCTTCCAGCTCTTCGAACCCTATGCGTCCTTCCTCTGTCGCCTCCTTCTCATCCACTGAGACCTTCCTCGCATCATTCTTTCTTCACCACAGATCTTGTCTTTGCTCTGTTCAGAGGTTCCAAGAATCTTGCCCGCCATGGTTCGAATCCTCGCCATTGTTCTGAGCACTTTGCTAGAGCTGGCCATTGCTGTATCTGCTGCCAGATCATTTGAAGAACGGAGTATATCTATATGGTCACTGATGTTCCAACGCTTTCTTCATTGCAAATTCATTGTCGGAGAAACCTCGATCCTAGAGGTACGTTTTCCCTTGTCTCGGAATTTTTAGAGTTATTGGGGTTTTGAATGTACTAGTTTACATTATCCCCTGCCTTTAGTCTAGGAGTTGTTCTATAATCTGACAAAGAAAAATCTCATTTTAGCCATGAAGATAGGAAACTGGCCAATATCTCTTCTTTCTTTTGGTAAAGGTCAATAGTCATGTTCAAGCATTGGTGCATAACGGGAGGCTAGCTCAGTAGATTACCATTCCTATAGTTCTTGAGTTTAGGAGTTAATGATTTGTGGATAGTAGCTTCGGTCGTTCGGTCGATAGGTAAGCGCTCATTTCGTTCTTGCTTGCTTTCCTTTTGTTATGAGAGAGAGCCGCTATATGACCATTTCTCTTTAGACAAATGACTGTCTCCCATTCCACTGCTGGAAAATATAGATTAGGATTCAGCCGCGTGGTGAATGAAACAACATTCATTGAATGAGTTGACGCTAAACCTCCTGCTCTTTAAGAGAGTAAGGGATGTATGCATTAATGGATTAACTATAATTAATATTAGTAGAAACTGGGGGGCCACGTAGATGATTCAAAGGAGGTATGCTAATCAATGATCTACTAATGTAGCTAGTGCTACTGAAGCTGCGATTTTGACAGTTCAGACAAAATCCCCACCCTCCATTACCATATTTGAGTTTAAAAAAAGAAAAACAAATTTGCAGCTAATAAATCTATAGGAAGGAAACTCCACGCTTTCTTATTACCGGGGTAAATAATGAGGGCCCACTTCTCGGATCTTCATCTTCTTTATCCAAATATTCTAAAGGAAGCAAAATAATTAATCAATTACAGTGGTAATGGCCAGGGAAGAAGGGGAATGGAAAGGTGGGACTAGATATTTGACTTGTTTGCGGTGTACCCAGAGCTGTTACAGGACTCATGGTGACAGTAAGCCCAATTCCGACGTGGTCTCCTCCTTTTTCAAGGTCATTCTCAACGGCTTCTCCGAAAAGTTGGTACGCTAATAATTATTCTTATTCCCACTCTTCTCCTTCACTTCATTCATCTTAAATATTAGTTTCCAACATGTGTATTCATCTTCCATATTAGTGCCCAACAGTTCTTGCTTACAATTGGGTTAGTAGTTAACATAAACATTTTTGTATGCGTATGTCCTGTTACTGTGCGCGTGCATATGCTATGATCTACCTGTTCCTGGCCCGAGAGAATGCACACCCTATTAAATCCTTGCAGAAAATCCCACATAGAATTATCTCGCAGGATCTGTTTGCATATACTTTGTAATTACGATATAAGGGTTCTCTATTTTTATACGAAATGAAAGCCATACCCATACTGATTGGCATACTGGGACTGATTCACCATACTCAGTTCAGTCCGGTTATCCATTTCTATACTTTGTGTTTCTAGACTATATTTCTGTATATTCTGTAGCGCGTAATAGTGGTAGTTATTGCGACTCAAAGCCATACTGGGTGGGCAGATGTGATTTAGAAATGATGAACTATCATAATATAAAGTGCTCTTTTTATTTTAATACCCCCTATTCCCTCTCTGCCTGCCTTCCTTCATGCATGCTGGTGCACCCGCTTCTTCCATGAAGCTGTTTCCATGTACGTAAATTACAAAATAACCCTGGCTGACAGCAGAGGCGAAGCGGCAGTGTGCCACCTTTATTTACAGACCTTTATAACAGGTCATTTATGCGCTCTTATCTTTAGGCTATTAGGTATCATGTTGAGCTCAAAAATTTTCGAAAAAAATAGATTTCTCCAACTGTGAATTCGTTTTAATGTTTAATCTTTGTGTAGAGACTTGGTGTATGAGTTTTCCCATTGTATTTTGTAGAATCTATAGACCATTTTACAGGTTAGATAAATTTAGAGTAGAATGAACAAATTCGTCAATGGGGTTTCTTCCATGCATCAAATTCTCGCTCTATTTAGCTAGGGAAAAGTAAGTTCTATGTTTCTAAGTATGTTTGATGGAGAAGTAGAGGAATAAGAAATAAATAAATGTAAAATGAAAAACCAAATTTCCTTCATATTCCCGGAATAATTCAATCCAATTCCAGCCAAACCCAAATAAGTTACCACTTGTTTTACTTCGGTAAATTTGTTTTTACATTTTCAATTCATGTTGCATTTATATATATATATTTTTTATATTTGTTTTAAAATTTATGTGTTTTGTTTGCAGGTTAAGCGGAGGGGAATTTGAGCTTGGAGTTTTGACCCTTAGGCCCAGATTTCAAACTAAGTCGCTCTAATATCATGTGTAATAGCCAAATAGATTTAAACATCAATTTATTTCATAAACTAAGACAATAACTTCATAACAACTTAATAATCTTCATAATAGTAACTTCAGTAACTTAAATTTAACAACGAATAATAAATTTGTATAACAGATTAAAAACAATGCATAAATTTTAAATACCTGGGTCTGATGCTAACCCTCTGCATGTTCGCTTGCCTTGTTGACCGTTGCTGCACTGTGTAACCACTGCCCAAAACCTAGTTCCACCCTGCCAACTAGGTAACTTCCTAGCTTCAGGATATCATATAGATATCCTGACCCCCATGCCCAAAACCTCCAGCAACCCCGGTGCCTGTACTGATACAATCCCACTCCAAAACTCCACTCCCCTCTGCAAATCCAAGAGCCCCCAAAATCAATCCCCAATCTCTCGTAGAATGATCCTCTTGTAAACCTCCTTCCCCTCCATATCCCTCCTTCACCGACTTCCCCTTCATTTACTTCCCTACCTAACCCATTTATTACCTTATCTTCTCATAATTAATATCTTACCCCTTTGAATTAATATCTTATCCCTTTGAATTAATTCTTATCCCTTTCTGTGTACATAACTCTCCTTTTTTTATTTATTTTTATTTAACAATATAACTTATTATCCCTTTTAAATTTAATTCCCAAGTTATTGAATATAATAGGTAGTTAATTAATTAATTAATTAATCAAACTTATAACCTTTAATTAATTAATAAATATTTAATTAGTATCTTTATACCAATCTTGTTTAATTAATACCATGTTAAGACAATTAATCCCCTAATTAATTTTTACTTAATAAACCTTAAACATTTATTCAACTAGGGTTGTTACAGAAATCAGGTTCTTTTGACTACTTCTATCAACAATGAAATTAAGCGGAGACCCCTTTACCCACATATGTCAGTGAAAGAGGCATCCCCCTTCCTTTGGTTCTTCGAGTTCGCTTGGACGGACTTTGGTGGTAGCGATAGCAGCACTAGGTTCAACATAGATAATTTGCTTCCCTCCTTCAAAATTTGATTCATAATCAGAACCATCCTCTAACTCAGAAGCCTTTAGCTCGACCATGAGTGACTTCTTGAAGAGGCATTCTTCAGTGTTGTGCCAAGATATTTTAAGGTAGTGACACCATTTTCCCATGTCCTTCTTCGTCTTCTCATTTCCCTTCTTGTGTTGTAGCTTGGGATCGTTTTCCTGAGAGTGTCCCTCTCTGCTATGTCCATTGTTGTGTGGGCTAGGCCCGCCTTTTCCCTGCTTCAACTTTGACGAGTTTTCAGATCCAAACTATCGCATCTTCTGCTTAAATTTTTGCTCGATCTTGACAGTGTATCTATAAGTTGTACCTAATGAGGTGATGTCCAAAACCTCCATTTCTGTTTGAATGTATCTATGCAAACAATCGTAGTATTTGAGCACCAGATATCGCTCAGAGTCTTTGATACCCAATTTGGTGTGAAGGGTATGGAAAATATTGGTTAAATATGGTATTGCATGGTCCTTTTCTTGACGCAGGGTGGTCCATCTAGTGTACTAGTCCTCATAGTTTCCAACAGGGTAGCATTGTTCTTTAATAAGATCCCAGAAGGAATCCCGTGTAGGGGAAATGACAAATATTGCAGATTCCTCTATGACCCTTTTATCAGAGTTAGTGTTCCACTAGTCCTTAACATAAGGGATGACCTTGAGGAGTGAAAAAGTAATCGTTTCCCTATCGGAAAAATTGTGGACCGAAAAATACCCTTCGAGCAGATTCAACCATTTATCTACAACATCTGCATCTATTACTCCTTCAAATAATGGAATATCAAAATTTACCTATATCTTGAAGGGGGTTGCATGACCTCTTGATGAAGATTCTTATCTTGTGGGAAACTGCTGAAGGATATGTGAAAAGTTGTCCATCATTATGTTCCTTTGTCGTGCAAGGGATTCCTTGAGAAAATTTTAAAAGGATTTCATGATCCATCATCTTTCTTTTTTCCTCCCATGGGTTTTTGTCGGGCTCAGCGTGACCAATCTTGCAATGGCTCAATTGGTTCGAGTGAAAACTTCTTGTACCCAGATATTGTCGAGGACATGCACAAAGAAAAATAAATGAACACCACACCGATATGATACCATTGATATGGATTTAGGAGCAGAACTAACTGATTAACAGAGTGAATACAATAAACACAGAGAGATGAAGAACAACACAGATATCCAATGAACAATATCTTTTATTGAATAAATAAAACATGTTGAAACTGGAAAACTACAGAACTAAAACACTTGCTTGAATGGTGGTAAATATCTCTGAGAATAGATGTGGCTGCTACGTGCATATGTCTGAGAAGAATCATTACAATGAGGCTCCAGATTCCTTTTTGATATTACTCATGAATGCCGAAACCCTATATATAAAAAACCCTAACCCTAGGAGGTGAAACACCAAAAGTCATGTGTGCCCTTATGGGTAATTTGGTACCTCAACTTCCTGATGTCATAACATTTGCATACGACCTCCATTTTAGGCATGTGATATCCTGTTGGAAAGGTCTTTCAGAGAACTACACATTCTGCCATCAAACTCCGACTTCGTCTACAGTTTCATTGTGGAGAGCCAAAAAAACACTATTTGGGGCTCTAAAATGACCCTGAAAGTACAACAAAATTTCTTGACATGAAAACATACAAAATAATCCAATTGGATTAGGTGAGAGGCCACCAGTAGACACCTAGAAGTTGTGTAGGGCTTCAAATAGCCCCAGAAGTGTAGAACCCACAATTACAAATAAGTACAAAAGAACGTGTTGAACTAAAAACAGATGAGAGGAGCCAGTTGGAATAGGTGGGTGGCCACCAATATCCACCTGTATTAGACAAGATGCCAGATTCTCAACATACTTATGTGTTACCACACCCATATCACCGTCAGTACTAAGGTATGAAGTTGAATCCTCATCATTGGCTGATCTGAAATTTGCATCATGTGTGATGTCAACTTGTCCATCATATGTGCTAGTGCCATGGGTCTCATGAGATAGATCTAATGGTGTACTAGATGTTGTTGTCTCACTATTTCACACATTCTTAGAATTATTAGATACACGTAACTCAAACAAGTCCCTTTTTCCTCCATGCTTGTCTTCCTTCACTTTATGCCCTATGGTTTTCAAAAAAACCTTGGTCCGAGCTCTAGGCTAGTTCCCACTCTTGATGTCACAATAATACTCTATTGACATAACATCATAGATCTCCTCATTGAATGTTCGATACTCTTAGCAGTAAGTCATGCACATTGCATATAGCTCCCAAAGCTCAGGATAATTTAACCATGGTGTTAGTTTCTTCTGATATTCTGCTATGGATTCCTGATTTATCTTCATATTTCTTATCCCCTATATGAATATGCTCACAGGCTGGAAAGATCTCCAGCTCTAATACCACTGTAATTTCCCCAATGAGAATATACTAGGAAAATAATGGTTTGTTGTCAATTATGTAGTTCTAGTTGTGTACTTTCATCAAATACTTGCATTACATGTGTTCTTAAATTGATTACATTACGTATTACCAATCCAAGTATAGAAACAATAGAAGTGACAACATTTCCATCCTTTATTATGAATGGAGACAGGAAATAAAACAACAACATAAGTCTAATGGTTGATATAGCAAATTCAACAACATTAGAACTCAAACAAAACCTAGAATGATACTAAGAGATGATGCCACTGCTCCAAGGATCTCTTAGCCCTACTGCAATCTTCTCCAACATTTCGAATGGCTCTCCAACCCAATATAAACCTCATAGATCTTACTGGTATGGTTTTTTGTACCCACAAACCATCTTATAAAGATCCTTGTTTGACGAGCCTGGGCAAAACGCAGTGCCTAGCGGGTCCCCAGGAATTCAACCAACAATTTTGCCTCCCAAAACACTCCTGTAGCAATTTTCAGTCTACCAAGGCCATCGTGGGACAATCATCTTCAACATGCAATGATGTCATTGATAAGATTCCTAAAACCCTCTTGTACCTGCAAAAACTGGAATCGATGTCCTCCAACAAGTTTCGTACATTCGTCTGCGTGATCTGATATCCCTTCAGTTGAAGTCAAACCCCAAATTCAAGCTCCAATGGAAATCCTAGATGGATTCCCCTATTTTCTAGCTAGGGTGGATATTTCACCACCGAAACTAAACTGAAATGGTGGAAGGGTTTTTCTAAACCCTAATGAAACAATGGTTCCAAGAGAAATTCCAAAATGAGAGATCAAATCATAATACCCAAAGTGAGGCTCTATCCCACCTTTTATCCTTTTTCCATGCCTTCTAGAACTTTCCCATTTTTGACCGAATCAAATGTGACCCTTATCCCCCCTTTACTTTTTCTTTAATATTAAAAGTCACTTTAATAGTGATTAAGTAACTTACTAATCTAAAGTTACTTTATTTCCTCAATGTCACTTTAAATACATAACATCTGCTAACTAAGTGACATTAAATGACCCCCTTTTTACTCTCTTTTCTCCGTTGACAAGCCACATAAGTCTTTTCTACTACAAAATAGGGGAAGCCAAAAATGGGGACATAACATCTGAGAATCAAATGTGACCCTTATCCCCCCTTCACGTTTTCTTTAAGATTAAAAATCACTTTAATAATGATTAATTAACTTATTAATCTAAAGTTACTTTATTTCCTCAATGTCACTTTAAATACATAACATAACTAAGTGGCATTAAATGAACCCCTTTTACTCCCTTTTCTCCCTTGACAAACCACATAAGTCTCTTCTACTACAAAATAGAAAAACCCAAAAATGGGAACATGACATCCAAGGAATAACAATGCCATGAACTAATTTGTTTTCAGAAATACGAAAAAAATAAAAACCTAACCAAATCATTGTTTATCATTTATAATCATCAAAATCACCACGAGGCTACTCCAAACTCCATCTAAGACTTCAACACCTTTTCTTCTAAGGCATTTATCTCTTAACTTGGAATGAAAAGATTTGTCAAATTGTTGGAATAGAATGCAAGGGCACCTACTATCATGGAAAAATCCATTACCACTACGCATGGTTAGGGAAATAAATATGGAAAAATCCATTACCACTACGGTTGGTTTTTCAACTTTCTACACTCTAATATGGAAGAGACTCTAATCTAATATAAACTAGATTGTAATGTTATTATTTTAAGAAAGCTTAAATAACCTATTTTCAAAAATAAAAACTGTTTTATATTTATTTAATAAAATAATAATTTTTTTATACATAGCTATTTATTATAAGATTTGTTTAGGGATCAAATTTTTTGTATAATAATATTTAAAAAAAAATCATTATAAAAAATATTTTAATCCGAGAAAATGTGAAATATATTAATTAAAAAAAATTATATTTAAATTTTTTAATTAATTTCAAAACTAAATAAATTTAAAACAAAATTAATTATAAAAAAACTCATATAAATAAATTTCACATTATCTAAAAACATAATGCAAAAATGCACTTACTTTAAAATGTATTTTTCATGTTAAAAATATTATTTAGATTACAATGGTGTTGTTT
>ML816513.1:2683-14121 GCA_009831015.1 Picea engelmannii
TAAAGGCCAAGTCAGATTTAGGATTTATCATTCTACCATGAACCACCTTGTATGCTTAGGATCATTGTCGAGGAGTGTTGTGATAATAAAACCTATATCTTGTGTTGCTTCATTGGCTTTAGTAAAGAATTTGGCATGGTTCCCAAAACTAACTTCTAGAATATATTATAAGAGTTAAATGTTCCTTTTGAGTTGAGAGTTATTGCGATAAGGTTGTAGGAGAACATTCTTGCCAAGTTTAGGAATATTGGGGGTCGGTTGAAAGAAATTAATTGTAATATAAGAGTTAAGCAAGGTTGTCCCCTGTCCCCTACCCTTTTGACATATACATCGACAAGTTAGGAGTCCCTATGATCTTAACAAGCAACTAAAGATTCTCAAGGATTTTTTCTCTAGTATGGGTATCACTATTAACATTGACAAAACAAAGGTTATGATAATCAGATCCAAAAATATCACTTATGCTAATTTCATTTATGACATTAACAACTTGGAGGAAGTGATGCATTCAAGTATCTCAGAATTGATCTTCATCACAAGCTCAAATGGAATTATAGCATTGAGAAAGGGATAAATGGAGGGTGAAAAGTTTATTATGGAATTGAAAATAGTTATAAATGAGCATACCTTTGGCTTTGGGATAAGAAGAAACTCATTTTTTAGACTCGTCGGTCTTGTTATCTTATATAGTTGTGAAGTTTGGGGCTGCAACAAATTCAAAAGTGTTTTATAACTTATAATATTAAAATTAAAGGCAATACACCATATCCTATACTCCTCGCGGAATAGTTTAGTCTTTCCCGATTGAGAGCATGGTTATGACAAGGTACTTAATGTACAGAATGATATAAACAACATGGAAGACAAGAGGCTTCCTAAGATTGCTTCAAAATCTAGTCAAATATAGTAAATATCCATTTTTTAATATTTAAAAAGATTTAAATGTGTATAAGATTAACTTATGGAGATTTTCACAATTTCTCATAATGTTGTTTGTAATTGTGGTGTACAGAGGTTTTGAAAAGTCCAAAGTTTCCACCCATCATGTTGAACCAATAAGCAATAAGATAATGAGTGGAGTGTCCACTCAAAAGATTAGACGTTTCAAAAACTCCTTACACGGTTTATTTCCAAAATTACAAACAACATTATGTGTATAAGATTTTAAAATAAATCACCATCATCATCATCATCAATAAAATATTTTATCATCATCAATAAAATATTTTTGAATGTAATTAATAATTATTATTAGTTACCAAAAAAATATTAACAAATAGTAATATTAATAAATAGTATATAGTAAAAAGTGAAAAATTAGTTATACTAAATATCATTTTTTAATATTTACAAAGATTTAAATATGTATCTAAATTTTTAAAATAAATCTATTTTATTTATTTTTAATAAAAATAATTAGGATTAACTTTTTCTTAAATGAGTTGTATATTTACCTTTTATTTATTTTTTCTTATATGTATCTTTCTCAAGTTGTGAAGTGCATTCCCTTTTATTTGACGTAACAGCTATAAAAGTTTTCAAACACTTAAACAAAACATAAACTTCTTCGAATTCTATGACGTAATCTTCTTATCTAAACCTTTCCTTTCAATCTCTTCGTAGTTTCAATGAAGTTTCATTTAAAATGAAGTTTTTATATAAGGTTTGTGTTTTAATCAAATTCGCTTTCATTATTTGCAATATTATTATATAAAATATATTTGAAAACGATACGTGAATTATTCATTAAACCATGGGTTGAAAATCTTACACCTAACCAAATTAAATAACATTAACTCGTATAATGCAGAAAGTTAATCATGTAATCCCGCAACAAGATTGAATAAAATCCATCTTCAATAAAGCAACTAAAAGAATAAATAAAGACTAGAAATAAAAATAATGACGTCTCCATTGGGCACGGTTAATAATCCATACATAAACAAATAATCGCCAACAAATAAAAGGATTTTGTTATATTCATTTTAAATATCAAAAAAATTGATTTTAAAAAAATTTGTAAATAAAAATTGATTTAAAAAAAAAATTGTAAGTGAGGTTAATATGGATTTTTTTATTTGTTCACCAAAAATTTTGCGAGGAAATTTAATGGATGCTTCACCACATTTTTCAATGACATTTTTAGTAAATCCTTCAACATAGAGTAGGTGTGTTTTAATCAAGAGATTTAAATTGGGGTCCTGTTGGTATAGAACTAGTCAAATGTCCATCAACATTGATGACAACCAATTGAGTTAGTCCATTTGGCTAAAAATGTTTGGAAACATGTCATCACATCCTCAAGCACTTAAGAGAGAATGTGATTGTTTGTACCTTGATAGCCCCAATCAGAGGACGAGGGGGTGTGCTTGTACCTTGCTAGCCCCACTTGGCTCATGAGGGGAAAACATGTCACAAGAGATAATTGAACCCCCGTGGAGAGAATAACAATTTCTGGACATGAGCAAGAATTCTAAACTTCAAATTTCAATGGGTGGGATTTCAAAATTCCAAATTCCCAATATGGGTAAGATGTCTTAAAACATCTATCAATTGTGTTTAGCTCAAGTGGTTGAGAGGAATTATTGTTATCCTCCCCACCCAGGTTCAATTCACGTAAGTGACATGTTGAAATCTTAATGAGTATATTAGGGTATCCGCAAGAAATTGATGGACAAAAAAGTGACAACGGAGTGATCATGAATGCGCTCACGCAGGAATGTGTACACGCTCTTGATGTGACAGGCTCAACATCCCCCGAAATACCACGAAGGAGGCCATGTCAGCCCCTCACAAAAAACGTGCACGCATTCTAGAAACATGTGTGCGTTCCTCTAATTAAAAGTTCGAAAAGGGCATTGGTCGATCTATTTCACCAATATAGCAACCATGGCATGTGTTTTGAAGAGCTATTGAGCAATTTGCTAGTTGGATTTTGTTGATGTGGCGTCCAAACTCTCTTGACATCAACTCTGGTTGATTCCAAGTATGTATTTGGATGCAATTTTTTTTTTAATTTCCTAATTTGTTTAAATGTATAAAAAATAAACCTACACTATATTTTTTCATTATTAAATTGCAGCAAACTTAATTAACTTATACCCTAGAGAAAACTCAAACCCAACACCACCACAAGAAGGCACATCAAACCCTAACCCACAAACAACAAATAGAAACATGAAAATTGATGAACGGTTAAGGTCTCTTAGAACCCTTTTTCAAGACTTACAGAGGACTATAGAGCCCTCACGATTGTCACTAGCCAGTCCCTTGGACACCATTATATCTTCCATTACAAGTTCCCGAGGCCAATTAAGTAACATTTCTTATTATAGAGAAAGAATGTTTGAATTTTACATAATTGGGATAGATAAAAACCAAGTTAGAGACCTAAACATTGCAAAACATCAGTTGATGCCATTGTTCATTGATCCTAGAACTAGATTACAACCACTAGTCACAAAGAGATACATTTGTATTGACTAGTGCACCTACCAACCATTTTTAGATAATTAGATGGATAGGTGGCTCATAATTTTTGACAAACCTGCCTGCAATAATAGGGAGATGCCTCTATATTTTCTCAGAAAATTATGGGCAAATTTTATGTTAGGCCTCCATGTCAACTACTTTGACATTGGAGAATTCCAGGGGGTGGATCGTGGGTCCTCACATGACAGAGGAAATGCTAGACATCACCTAGTGCTAGGTCCTCGTCCTCCTAGGTGAAGGCCTTACCCACCTACTCAACATCCTCCCATTGGAGAAAGCATCATCCAAACACATGCATCCATATCCACCTTGACTCAAAGCTTAGTACAACACAACAGTTTTATAGCATTATCCCAACATGAGCTACCTACAGGTGATGTTGGGTGATCCGGATTTATGAGAAGAATTAAATGACCACAGATTATTAACAAGTTCTTAACACAAAATAACAAAGATACAGTAAAACTAGTTTTCTAACCAATAAGGAAATAAGCTGAAACTGTAAAATCAACGAAAACAAGCTTGCTAGAATGGTGGCGGCTTATCTCTGAGAAGAGATGTGACGGTTGCGCTCATTCACAAGAAGATGATTACAATAAGGATTTGAAGGCCTTTTTACAATAAATAGGAGTGTCAAAAACCCTAGACATAAAAAAACCTAACCCTAGGAGATGAAGCGCCAAAAGTCATGTGGGCCCCGTTTAGGTAAGTTAGTACATTAACTTCCCGAGGTCCTAACTTTTGCATACGATCTTCGTTTTAGGCGTATGATAGCCCATTGGAAAGGTATCGTTGAGGATAATCATTTTGGAGGCAATAATAAGGGAACAGTCATATTGCAACCCGTTTTCCCAAAAAAAAAACATCGTTTAGGGCCTCAAAACAACTCCGGAAGTGAAAAACTGCTAAAAATAGTAAATTACCAAAATTGCCAGAAAATTGTTTTGAGCCAATTGGAAAAGGTGGGTGGCCACCGATATCCACTTGGATCAATCCTCCCTCCTTAGGAATCAATGGTCTCCATTGTGTTGATTTCCCCCATCAGATGGGGAAATTTCTTCTGAATTTGGCCCTTGGTGAGCCACTTGCCTTGGTGCAGGAGTTGCCCTACTTTGACGACTTGATAAAGTTGGATCCTTTGTTGTCGAGTGCCCTTGATCTTTTTGTTCACAATCTGATCACTAGATGCATGTTGTATACAGTCAGGGTTGAGCTCTGTTGGTGTCAGTTGTTCTACTACTTATGAGGTGTCCAGTAATGGTGGGAAATAAGGGTAGGCCAAGGAGATCCATGTTGAACACTGGGTGCAGGACAAGGAAAGGAGGAATGTTAAGCTCAAAATCATTATCCCCCATGGCCTTGGTGATGGTGTATGGCCCATAATGGAGTGGGCAAAGCTTCCGATGGGGTCCTGTAAGGCGTTCTTTCTGCAAGTGCAACCAAACTTTGTCGCCCACCTGAAACTTATGTGGCACCCGATGTTGATCATGGCAATGCTTGTACTTGTCATTGGACTTCTGTAGGATATCCTAAACCTATTGGTGGATGTGATGGATCCTCTCAATGAACCAGGTGGCTTTGTCAGCTTCAGTTGGAGCAGGAGATGAGTCAGTCGAGGTGACCGCAAGGGGAAGTGCAACATCTATGGGACCCAATGGTTGGAATCCCAGCCCCACCTGAAAGGGGTTGTGGTCAGTTGAGCTATGCAGGGCTCAGTTGTAGCTATGTTGGACATAGGAAAGGCTCTCATCCCATGTGTGAGGGTGCTTGGAATTATACATGTGAAGGATATGCACAATCATTCGATTTACGACCTCGGTTTGGCCATCTGTCTAGGGGTGGAAGGTCGTGGATTTGGTGAGCTTGGTGTCCATCAATGGCCAGAGGCTCAACCAGAATGTGATGAGAAATAGACTGTCTCGATCTGAGACAATGGTTTGTGGGATTCCAAAATGTACCCAGACTTGTTCAAAGATTAGCTTGGCAGTGGCCTCCGCTGTGATGCTGTTCTTGCAGGCAACCATAATCACCATCTTAGAAAAGTGATCAACAACCACAAAAACACAGTCATTTCCCCGCTTGGTGGACGGGAGGACGGACATGTAGTCCATTGATATGGATTCCCATGGCCTGTCATGAGTAGGAAGAGGGGCGTACAGGCCCTGTTTCTTAGTGGTCGGTTTGGTAATAGCGCAGGCAGTGCAGGACCTAATATACTTGCTGACCTCCTGTCAAAGTTTTGGCCAGTAGAAATGTTTTAGTAGAATTTCCACTATCTTTTCAATGTCGAAGTGTCCTGCCACCCAACTGTAGTGGACTTCCCAGATTATCTTCGCTCGCTCGCTTGATGGAACATAGATATGGCCCATATGACACAATAACCCATCCTAAAGATGGAAATTATTGACAACTGTGTTTGCACCCAACATTGGTAGGTGGTGGCGAAGTCTGGGTCTATCTCATAGAGTTAGGGCCATCCAGAGGTCTCATGGCCGCAAGAGTCTAGCACCATGGTGAGTGTCGCGACTGGAGGTCTACTGAGGCAATCAGTGACGCGATTGGTGCTTCCTATTTTATACTTGATATTGAGGTGGAATTGTTGCAAGTATGTGGACCACTTTTGATGGCGATCATTCTGCAATTTTCCGTGTGTCTACATGAAATGCAGTGGCTTATGATCAGTGTGGATGACTGTCTCCTTCCCAAGAATGTAATGTCTCCACTGGCGACAAGCTTTCACAATGGAGTACATTTCTTTGTCGTAAGTAGGGTACTTACAGACAACATCTGATAGTGTCTCACTATGATAGGCCACAGGGTGGTCGTGCTGAGTGAGAACGACGCCCACAACATAGTCTGAAGCATCTGTCTTGATCTCAAAGGGTTGGTGCAGGTCTGGTAGTGAAAGTATTGGGGTTGAGCACAAGCGTTGCTTCAAATCTTCGAACGCTTGTTGTTGGGACTGGCCCCACGCAAATTTTTCCTTACCACCACCCCTGGTTATTTGGCTGAGGGCCCATGAAATATGGGAGAATCCCAACACAAACCTGCGGTAGAAATTGGCAAGGCCCAAGAAGCTCTGAAGCTTAGTGAGCGTGGTTGGGGCTGGCCAGTCATGGATGACTTGGATCTTGGCTAGATCCACATGTACGCCATGTTGATCAACGATGTAGCCCAGGTAATGGACCCTATCCATGCCAAAGGAGCATTTTTCCAAGTTGGTGTATAGCTTGTGCTATCGTAGGGTGTGCAGAACCTATTGAATATGCTACAAGTGTTCAACCCAAGTCTTGTTGTAAATGAGAATATCATCCAGATACACCACTACAAAAGTATTGGTGAATGGTCACAGGATATCATCCATCATCCTCATGAAAGTGGTTGGAACATTTGTCAAACCAAAGGGCATGACCAACCATTCAAAAATTCCTTCCTTTGACTTGAAGGTGGTCTTCCATACATATGTTTGTTCTATCGGGACCTAGTGGTATACAGACTTTAGATCAATCTTACTAAATTATTTGGCCCCCTTGATTTGATCAAGGAGGTAATACTGTGATTTTATTCAGAGCCCAGTAATCAATGCAAAGTCGTCAGGTTCCATCTTTCTTCTGTACTAGCATGATTGGGATCCCACAAGGTGATGAGATGGGACAGATGTTCCCCTTGTGGAGAAGTTCTTGGATTTGTCGCTTGATCTCCTCATTCTCTAATAGAGAGCGGCGATAGACTGGCCCATTGAGCAGTGATGTGTCGCGGGTCAGATTGATGGGGTGCTTGACCTAGCAGTGCAAAGGTACCCCGGTAGGTGAGGAGAAGATCTCTGAGTATTCTTCCACAACCTTATCTACTTTCTTCTGCTGTGTGGAGAGGTTGGCCGCAGAGACCCTGAAAGTGGTTGTGATCTTTCGCTTATTCTAAGAGCGAATCACGAAGAAGAAAAACTTCCCCATCTGAGAGATGACCTTCCTGCATTTCTTAGCAGATATCAAGGAAATAACACTAGGTGGGACTACCTTGGGTATCCTGTACAATTTCATGTTTAAAGTAATAATAACACTACGAGGCCTAGACTCATATAAAGCATGACGTTTCCATAAATAAGGTTGGCCCAAAAGAACATCAAAAACTTCGAGAGGAGAAACATTACAAAATACCTCGTCTTTGAAGGGCTTGATGTCGTACGACAATCAACATTGTTGGCTGACGCGGAGATCACTTCATTGGCGGAGCCATCCAATGGTGTAGGTTTGTGGGTGCAGTGTTGTTGGCAGGGCCAGTCGCTTGACGACCTCTGCTAAGATGAGGTTCTTCTGTCTATCGCTATCAATGATGAAGTGCAGCAAGGTGCCTTTTACCCACATCTATGAATGGAAGAGGCACTCTCCTTCTTATGGCTCGTCTGCTTCACCAGACTGGAGCTTGGTGGTAGAAACGGTGGCACTCGGTTCCGCGCCAATGATCCGTCATCCCCTTTTTGGTTTTGGCTCAGAGTCAGAACCCGCATCTGATTCAGAGGCTTTCACTTCGGCCACCAGCGACTGCTTTGAGCAGTAGTCAACAGTGTTATGCCAAGGGCTCTTATGGAAGTTGCACCACTTCCCGGTATCTTTCTTTGTCTTTCTGGTGTCCTTCTTCACTTGCGGCTTGGACTAGTTGTCCTGATATTGTCCATCTTTGCTCTGTCCTTTGTTCTGTGGGTTGGGGTCGCCCTTTCCTGGATTTTGTTATGAGGGGTTCCCAGGCCCAAATTTATGTGTCTTTTGTTTGAGCTTCTGCTCTATTTTGACGACATATCGGTAGGCCGTGCCCAAGGATGAGATGTCCAGAAATTCCATTTCGGTCTGGATGTATCTATGTAGAGCACCACGATACTTGAGCACCAGATTTCACTCTGAATCTTTGATACCCAACTTGGTGCACAAGGTATGGAAGATATTTGTGAAATCTGACATTGCTTGGTCTCTTTCTTGCTGCAGTGTGGTCCATTTGGTATACAAGTCGTCATAACTTCTGACAGGGTAGTATTGTTCCTTAATAGAATCCTTGAAGGATTCCCAGGTGGTCATGACTGTAAATAATGAGGGTTCCTCTATTTCCTTTTGCTCACAGAAAGTTTCTCACCAATCTTTGACATGGGGAACAGCTTTGAGGAGCACAAAAGTAACATTTTCTCTATTCGAAAAGTTATGGACAGAAAAATACCCTTCTAGTAGATTCAACCACTTGTCTACAACATCTGCGTCCATCTAACCTTCAAATGTAGGAATATCGAAGTTTATTTGTACCTTGAAGGGGGTGGCGCCTTCGCTCGAAGAAAATGTGTCGCCTGTTGGTAGCCGTCGAAGGATTTGCGCAAAACTATCCATCATCTCATTCCTTTGTTGCGTGAGGGAATCCTCAATCAACAGTTTGAAAGGATCTCATGTCCCGTCATATTTCTTTTCTCCTACCATGAGAGGTCACTTGGGTGTGCGAGAGATTTTGTCCTTAAGAGAAACAAGCTCGAGACCCAACTCTGTGTACTCTGACCTCGTTGGGGATACACATTAAGACGATAAGGAGAAGACCTCTCTGATACCACTGATCCGGATTTATGAGAAGAATGAAATGACTACAGATTATTAACAAGTGCTTAAAACAAAATAACAGAGATACAATCAAACTGGTTTTCTATTCAATAAGGAAATAAGCTGAAACTGTAAAATGCAGCGGAAACAAGCTTGCTAGAATGGTGGTGGCTTATCTCTGAGAAGAGATGTGACGGCTATGCTCATTCACAAGAAGATGATTACAATGAGGCTCTGAAGGAATTTTTACAATAAATAGGAGTGCCAAAAACCCTAGACATCCAAAAACCTAACCCTAGGAGATGAAGCGTCAAAAGTCATGTGAGCCCTGTTTAGGTAAGTTAGTACATCAACTTCCTGGGGTTGTAACTTTTGCATACGATCTTCGTTTTAGGCGTATGATATCTCATTGGAAAGGTATCGTTGAGGAGATTCATTTTGGAGGCAATATGGAAGAAACTTCCATATTTCAACCCGTTTTACCAAAAAACATCATTTAGGGCCTCAAAACAGCTCCAGAAGTGAAAAACTGCTAAAAATAGTAAATTACCAAAATTGGCAGAAAATTGTTTTGAGCCAGTTGGAAAAGGTGGGTGGCCACCGATATCCACCTGGATCATTGGGAGAGGGGTTGGTCCTTCAAGACATGTATTAGATTTCGTCCAAGAGAGGGCATATGGACAAACTGGGTATCCATGTGACCCTCACAGATGCTTGAGTTGTGACAAAACTTGGTTTGGGTCGACAGAGGCCACTAGACATGAGAGTTTAACGGAGGAGGTTAGTACTTTGGCCATCTCTATGTTCTTCATTGATTATATATATATATATATATATATTAGAATTTTGTGTATTTTTTTCTATATCTAATTATATGATGTTTGTAGTTGCTATGCTCAGATAGAAAACCCTCGACGCTGACAAATGCATTAGTGTCAGTTTCCATGATTGATGCAATAATAATAATAACTTGCTCATTCGGTGTACCACATACTCAAGTATGCAATACCTTTGAGAAATTCATCACAGTACTTTGCTTATTCTCTAGCAACTTCAATGATATGTTACTATTCAACGACATTTGTAAGATAATTGTTTTGTTTCTACAAATTGTTTATGAGGAATCAAATATATGTTTTCATGTTTCTAGAGGTTGCGATATCATACAGTGATGAACCATGTCCACCTAGGATGGATAGATCACCTCATACATAGGTATCATGTGTTGAGTTAAATCTTGTTTAAATGTGAAATTTGTTATATTTTTTTGTTTGAATTTCACATTTTTGTACTAATAAAAATATTATAAATGTGTATGTCAGTTTGTTTATTCATTTTTTAGGTCACGTGTACCACCACCACTATTGAAAATTTCCCCACCATTTGTCCTTGGCTATAGGGAAAGTCCAGTCCTTGGTCATCCTACGTTGACTCTTGGGATACCACTTTCCACCCCAAGGGTTTTACCATCGCTCATACAACCCATAGGGATTTATCGGCACCCACCCCCACCACCTTTTCCATCGCATCCATCCAAAGTGGTTGTACCCATATGCCACCCACTAGTTGTTTATGTTGTATCACAAATCATTTCATCCACTGAGGTTGCCTCGAAGCAGCGTATACAACCATGTTATCCACTTGCTAGTTACTCTCAATCATTTTTTGAGTTATTAATGGTGAGATCATTAGTTGGTGAATTTGTATGTACCATGAATGGAATTGATTTTATGCAATTTTGTTTGAATTTCATGCTTTGATTCTTGTAATTGCTACAGGGTGGTGTCGCTAAGAGATTAGGGTTGTGGAGGAGGGAAACACCCTCATGATTTTCGGTATCATCTATTGTGAGTTTTCTTAGCTTTAATTATAAATTATCATTTTGTAAGTTTGCTAATTCATTGTAGAAAAAAGTTATAAGAATGTTGTTTCTTTGTCTAGTCTCCAGAGAGACAAACCACGCCCAGGCACAAAATGACTCTAGGTCCTACTTCAAGTAAGATAAGAAAGATCGAGTTTCAGGATGCACCTGATAGTTACGAGGGTGGAAGTGATTGATGAGTGACCAATGAGTGTCATTTTGTATTTAGGGCACCATATGTCATTTTTCCATGTTTGGGCACTTGCAATCGTTTTTTATATTGGGCATGATGTGCCATTTTGAAAAAATGTACAGTTGAAATGATTTTTAATACATACATACATACAACATATACGTATGTATGTATGTATGAATGTATTCAAAATCATTTCAACTGTACATTTTTTCAAAATGGCACATCATGCCCAATATACAAAATGGTAGCAATATATATATTGGGCATGATGTGCCATTTTGAAAAAATGTACAGTTGAAATGATTTTTAATACATACAT
>ML816513.1:32140-58162 GCA_009831015.1 Picea engelmannii
TCAATTATGTTATTTGGGCACAATATATGGAGACTTTGCTGAAAAGAAAAGGAATCTGGCAATATACAAATGCCACTATTCCAGATCCAAAGGATGACCAAGTCAATTTTGACTTCGATGGGAAGATAGATGAGGTTGTTGGGGTCATTACGACCTATATTTCTCAAGAGATTCACTTTCATACAAGTGGGATTGACTTCCCTCGTGAAGTTTGGAAGAAGGTGAATTATTTGTTTGATAAATTCGATGCAAGTCAAGTTATGCAGTTGGAGAAAAAGTCGATCTATCTTGATATGCATTCCTTTGAAAGGATTGAAGACTATTTTTAGAAGAAATGGGTGAATGTGGGAAGAATTTTTAGAAGAAAAATGAACAACTCATTAAGTTGATCTTGATGAATCTGAGAACACCTTTCAATGTGTTTTGTTCCATATTATATACAAATTAACAGGCATGCAAGGAACATGATAAGACTATACCATTGACACCTTCTGTGGATTATTGATTAATGATCAACACAGATTAATTGATGAAGGAAAGCTTGGTAGTAAACATCAAGATCACTTGCTCAAGGGAAAGGGCAAGCTGAATTATAAGGAAAGAGGATGTTTTAATGCTACTATATGTCTTGATCAGACAACTAAAATGAAGAATGATAAGTTATGGGCTCTAGAAATGACATCTTTTTATATCATATTTTCCCTACTTTTAACCCCTTTCCGCTTACCTAGAACTTATATCAATCCATTATTGTGCAGGATTTGGACTTAATGTGTTTCCATTACATTTCTTTAGTACTTTACATGAATTTATGATTAAACATTAGAAAAGGATCATGTTTTCATTTATCTTTGAGTTAATCTACAAAGATGATGTGCTAGATAGGTTGTTGTGTAGATTGTGATAACACCACATGATGTATTTTGGTTCCCACTGTTGCAACTCTATATTGCCAATTGCTGCAAATCTAGCTCGAAATTTGTTGCAACTTTGGAATGTTGCAACTCTGCTCGATAGATGCTGCAACTCTAGCTTGACAGTTGTTGCAACTCTGGAATGTTGCAACTCTAGCTCGATAATTGTTGCAACACAACTATTGCAACTCAGTTGTTGCAACTCCCACACTGTTGTTGCAACTCCTTACAATAGTTGTTGCAATCGCAAGGGACCTATTATGTGTTGCAACTCGTTGTTGCAAATCCTTACATCAGTTGTTGCAACTCCTTACAACAGTTGTTGAAACTCACCAGGAAACTATTATACACTGCAACTTCTTATAAAAGTTGTTGCAACTTGCCAGGGAACTATTTTGTGTTGTAACTCATTGTTGCAACTCGCCAAGGAACTATTCTGCATTGCAACTCCTTATAGAAATTGTTGCAACTCACTAGGGAACTATTCTACGTTGCAAGAAGAACCTTGAGCCATTGGAACCATGACTCAACACCAAAACTTTGAGTCATTGGAGTCATGATGTTACTACTCTACATGACAATCATGGATCAATGCAACAATAATGTTAATCCAAGCAAAATAAATATATGGAGATAATTTTGTAATTCCAAGACAAAATATTAGTTTGAGTGGTTAACCAGGAATCTAGGAATTCTTGGGCAAACGATCTTGGAGTTATTCATTATTTTCTAATTGTTAGCAAAAGATATTGGAAGTTATTTATTAATTGCTAATTGTTATCAAGGATCATGGAAACCATTCGTTATTTAGGAAATTGTTGTAACCACTATGGATTTCTTAAATCCATAAGTGGGTTTATTTAGATATTTGTTATTTCTAGTTTCCATTGAATTTATGTATAAAAGAGAGAGCTCCATTGTTGGGGGGGACTCTTATAACAATGTCTAAATGACAATGGAATAATTTATACTGAGATTTTATTTTAATTATAGACTTGTAGTTTCTATAGTGTGTGATTTAATTAATTTAATTTATTTTGCATATTTATGGTAGATTGATTTATTTAATTAATTAATTTGTTCATTAGATTTATCGCAATCATGACATGTTTAATTGTAAATTGTTATTTAAATTTGGTAGTTGATTATTCACATAGAATTGCATTTGTTTATTTATTCCCATTACATTTCATATTTAGTTAGCATTTTTGTAGGTTTTGAATAAATATGCTTAATGTAATGATTACATTTATTAGTTTGAGTAATAGAAGTGATAATCTTGGCAAGGATTAGAATAAGTTATTTTCTTCCTTACAACTTATGTGTTTATTTTCAATCAAGTATGTGTTCCTAGAATTATATTGTTGGGGTTGCTTTGGGAGATAGTTGATTCATACTCCTAATACCTACAACTTTTGTGTTTCTTTTCAAACAAGTGTGTGTTCCTAGAATTAGATTGTTGGGGTTTCTTAGGGAGACAGTTGATTCATACTCTTGATACCTGCAGCTAGTGTGTTTCATTTTCCATCATGTTTGTTTCCTTTTCGAAACGTTTGAATTTTATTTCCTACAAATAGATTTAGAACCTTTCCAAGTTTGTGAACTATCCATACTCTCCTTGCAAAACTAATCATTGACACTATGACTACAACACATAGAAAGAATAGTTATTCCTGCATATATAGTGCACGATAGTTCGCAAGTTCCATACGAGCCTTGGATTGATAATTAAATACATAGTCTCTCTAACTATCTTCTTGAGAAATTAGGGAGGTGATTAAAAAGACTCGTCAATGAACCAAAGTCCACCCAGAAGAATAGAAAGAAGAAAACATGTATCTACTATGGAAAGACTGGAAATGTGGAGAAAAATTGTTAGAAGAAGGAATATGACTTAGAAGAGAAGGTTATGTGAATTGAAGGAGATGTGTCGGTTGTATGTCGACCAATCGACAATTTTACATTCCAAGTTAAGATCTCTAAAGCATTTCTTGCTCACACCTCAAAGAATGAGTGGGTAGTCAATTTTTGGTTCACTCATCGTATGGCTAAAGATGCATATGTACTCTCCTTCATGGAAAAGCTATTGGGAGAAATAGCTATCTGGCTGATGATTTTTCTCTTGATATCACTGGTCATGGTGATGTCCTTGTTGACATGGAAGGATTTTCAATGTCTATCATGTACCCAATCTCATTACAAATCTCTTGTCGGTTTCCCAGCTAACGCAAACTGGTAAGATTGTTGATTTTTGGCCAGGTCAGATATTTTTTAGGGATCTGAAGAATGATAGGTTGATTTTCACTTAAGTTTTTCTCGACTCAAATGATGGACTATAAAATTTATGTAACCTACCTCAAATAGAACATGGACGAACTTCTCTCATTGCCCAAACTAACGAGCGAAGAAGAATTCAAGATGAATGACTTGGACACCAACAATTTTGAAGTTTGAAGTCGATGGCCACATGGAATATGGTTGTTAGTCTACCAAAAGTTCTTCTACCTAATTCAGTTTGTAGAGGATGTGTGCTAGGGAAGCATCATCATGCACATTTCGACTCTAGCAAAGCGTGGCGAGCATAGAACCCACTATAACTTATTCATAGTGATCTATGATGTATTAATAAACCTTCATTAGTAGGTGTAAAGTATATTTTGACCTTTATCGATGATCTCTCTAGATTTTCTTGGGTCTATTTTAATTTAGGGATTTGGCTTAAAAGAAATATGGTCAATCTATCAAATGTTTGAGATCTGATAATGGTAGAGAGTATGTAAGTCAACCGTTTGAAGAATACCTTGGTTGATCTAGTATTTCCTGGCATAGGTATGTTCCTCCTACTCCTCAACAAAATGACATAGAAGAAAGAAAGAATCTGAATTTGGTCAAAATGGCTCGATGTCCTTTAGAGGCCAAAGCTTTGCCGACTAGGTTTTGGGCTGAAGTTATTTACTATGCCAATTATCTCTTGAATTGTATTCTGACTAGAGCTTTCAGTTATGTGATTCTAGTCGAGAGATGGTGTGGCAATAATCCCTCAGTCAATCACCTAAGAGTATGTGGATGTATTTCTTAGGCCCATATTTCAGATGATATAGGAATAAATTGGATGCAAAAAGTCATGATTGCATCATGATGGGCTACTCTGAAGAAGCCAAAGCATATCAAATATTTGACACTGTCACAAAATAGATCATTATCAAGAGAAACATGTATTTTGATGAGAAGTCTTTAGGAATTAATTTGTTGAATACTTCCTTTGGTTTATCACAGTATGGTCCCTTTGCCATAATTTCTGATAATGGACCACGTGTTCTCTTCTTCATCATTTCAATCAAACAGTTGAACTGTGTGCCTGAGTCGACTGCACAATTAATTTCTAGGTTGATGTAATGTACCCAACTACCCATAGGATGGCCACGCTACTTCAAATCCCACTCCAAGAACTGATTTCGAATTATGATAACAATTAATTCATAAAGAAGCATGAAATAAATGAAACAATTTCACATCCAATAATCAATATTCATGCCATATTTAAAAATAATGCTTAATCATGCCATGCACAACAATAACCAACATGAATCAAATTAAAAATACATATCTCGGAGATAATTATTAATACACAATGGAAATAAATATACAAGCAAAGAAACACATGACAGGGAGAACTTATGTGCCACCCAAACTTAGAGAATGTTGATCCAAGTCTCAACACCAGGTCAACCCCGAGCCAGGGCTTTGAATCCACAAGGATGGGTTACAAAGAAACACTTGGCTTCCCAAACTAGTAAACACTCAAGATCTCATAGGTTTCTCAACACACAAAAATCAAAATTACACCAATTCTCTTCTCTCCAACATGCATCACCCAAAGACAATGAACTTCCTTCACTGCCATGCAATCCTTTAGTTTGTCCACTTCTTTTCATGGCTCCAGTGCACCTGGTCAAGAATCTCCATGCAGAGACTCTCAGGATTCACAACTATGAACAAGGTTTAGTACATGCTAGTGCATCTCAGACATACATGCACCAATTCATGGTTGGAATACATGAGTAATTACTACAACCAACAAAACAATGGATTATTTCCTCAGCAATTCGTTCCCATGTCCAAAACCAAGAAGAATGAATGAGGAATAATGAATGAATGATGATGAGGAACAATCAATGAAGAATTGAACCCCCAAAACAACCCAAAGAGGGGTTTATATAATTACATGAAATCAATAACCACATGGCCTTCCCCCCAAGAAGCTCGTGTAACCACTTTTCTCCATTAAAACCAAGATGGGTAAACAAAATATAATAAAAATACTTAGCCCCTTGAGCCCCCCTATCGCATGGAATCATAGCCCCCTTTAACTATTGTTCTTGTTCGTCTTGTAGCCAGTAATGCATTTTATTATTTGCAATGTTCAAAGTGTTAAATTTCCTAGGAACTCCGACCTCTTTTGATTGTTTAGGCACTTTGTCCTTTCATCAAATAAAAAATATATATTATTAATATGGGGACTCAAACTGGGGTATTACAGTCAATTGGTTCTCAATTTGTTTCAACTGAAACTGTTACTTATCTTGATCGACCTTCTGAAGTGCATGATAGTTCATCGTCCCCTTATCTCTCTCGGTGGGTTGCTAATACAATTAAAGCTACTAGACCTAATGTTGGTGATGTATCTTCAGGCCTTCAGACTCAGAGTCAAAAGCATCATGCTAGTGTTTCCTGGACAACTCATGTTCTTGAGTCTTGTGATCTTGTCTCCTATACAAATGCGCAAGGAAAACCTGAATGGGATCAAGCTATGCAAGTTGAAACAAAATCTCTTTTAAAGAATCACACTTGGGATTTATGTCCTCAACCTCAAGGGAAGAATATCGTGAAATGTCAATGGATTTATAAGACCAAATTTACCTATGAAGGTGTTATTGACTATCATAAAACATGTTTTATCATGAAAGGATTTTCTTAGCAGGAAGGCATCAACTACACTGAGACCTTTTCCGCTGTTGCAAAGATGAATTTTGTTTGATTGACTCTTTCCATTTCTACTTGCTTCAAATGACAAATCCATGGGATGGATGTTAAAATTGCCTTTCTTCATGGTGACTTATCTAAAAAAATATTTATGGGAAAACCCCTTAGTTTCATGACAGATTCAAATATTTTTTGTCAACTACAGAAGTCCCTTTGTGGTATGAAATAGGCTCCAAGGGTCAGGTATGCTAATATTGATCATTTCTTTCTCAACCTTGGATTCAAATTTTGTGAATTTGATTACACTATTTATGTATTACATGATAGTGGTGATACTTTAACTATTGTTGTGCATGTTGATGAATTGTTAATAACTGGAAACAATCCCAATATACTATTTAGATTGAAGGCTCAATTTCTTGACACTTGATATGATATATCTTGGTCTTCTGCATTATTTTCTCATTCTTCAAGTTTTACCTCTATATGATGGTTTGCTCCTCTCTCAATCTAAATATGTACTGGATCTCTTGAACCATTTTAAGATGGTCAACTATAAGTCGTGTGCTACCCCTTTTCAATTTGGGATTAAGATGACCAAAGACTGCCAATCTCCAAAAGTCGACACTACACTTTATTGACAATTGGTTGGTATCCTTATTTATCTCACTCATAGTCGACTTGATATTTCCTTTTTTGTTAGTGTGGCCTCTTTTAATTTTTCAAGCACTCTGGCCTTTCATAAAACAAAAACAAATGCATTATTATTATGGGGACTCAAAACCAGGGTATTACATTCCCCTCCCCCTTATTTTGGCACTGTCCTCAGTGCATATAAAAAACATAACTAAAAATTTCAAAATTCTTCAAAAAATCATGGGTATTATGCCCGCATGGAATCTGAAAGCTCCTAAGTAGCATCTTTAGGACCGTACAAGGTCCATTGAACTTTTGAAAGTTCTATGACTCAATTCCGAAGCATTTTTACTTTTCTGTCCAATATGTGCACTGAATGGACTTGAAAGTCTCCTTCTGGATCCACCTGAATCAAATGCCAATCAATAAAATGGTTAGGATCATGCACATACATTTTCAAAAGAGAGATATGAAATACATTATGCACATTAATGGAAGCAGGTAATGCAAGCATGTATGCAATTGGCCCTATTATGTCCAATATCTCAAATGGACCATAGAATCTGGTTGCTAGATTTGTACAACTACCCAACTTCAATAATATCTTCTTGGGATTCACTTTTAAAATCACATGCTCTCCCACTTTAAATTCTCTAGTTTTCGTGTTCTTATTTCCATAACTTTTTTGTCTATCTTTTGTTGCCTTCAAATTTTGCTTAATTTTAACCATTTGGTCTTCCATATCCTTGAGCAATTATGGCCCAAGTACTACTATGTCTTTTGGGTTGTCCAAAATCAATAGAGTATTGCATTTCCTACCATACAAAACTTCAAATGGGCTCATATTCAATGAAGTTTGATACCCATTATTATAGGAAAACTTAACCAAATGCAAGTAATCTTCCCACTTAGATGGCTTATCCATCACATACATTCTCAACATGTATTCAATCACTTGGTTGACTCTCTCTGTCTGTCTATCTAATTGTGGATGGTATGTTGTACTAAAGTTTGTATTTGTACCAAATTATTTAAATAATCCCCTCCATAAATTTGAAGTAAATTTTGTATATCTATCTGAGACGATTTCCTTAGGTATCCCATGCAACCTAGCAATCTCCCTCCTGCAATATTATTTGTTGTATGAATCATATTTATAGGAACAAAATGAGCATCTTTGTCAATTTATCAACCACTACCATTATTGAATCATGCTTCCTTGTTGTCCTGAGAAACTTAGTTATAAAATCAATGATTACCATTTCCCATTCTTCTCTAGAATTAGCAATGGTTGTAGCAAAGCCATTGGGTGTCTATGTTCAACTTTCACTCTCTGACATTTCATACATATAGCAATTTAATAAGGAATATCCTTCTTCATTCATGGCCAAAAGAATTGGCTTCTTATTGCTGCAATTGTTTTCTGGTAACTGAGATGTCCAACATATGAAACATTATTCATTTTTTTTAATACCAAATTCCTAAGTTCTCTGGAACTAGGAACATAAATTCTACTTTTATGCATAAGTAATTCATCTTCCTTAATCTCATACTCTTTAACAAAAATTATACATTTTCCTACTATAAAATTTATTTTTCCTATAGATAATGTTGATCTGTAATAGCAACACCTAAAATTATGCTCCTCAAATATGACTTATGCATACTAATGGATGTAGCATGCATGGGATGTACTCTTTTTTTGAGTGTATCAACAACTTTATTTTCTTTTCCCTTCATATGCTTGATGTCAAAGTCATACTCAGTTTAAAATTCCATCCATCTTGTCGACCTAACATTCAAAGTCATTTTTTCAAAAAGATATTTCATACCACTATGGTCTATTCTTACTTCAACTTTCCCATGAGATAATACCTCCACGTTTTCAATGCATGAACTATGGAAGCAAGCTCCAAATTATGTATGGCATAATTCCTCTCATGCTCTTACAACTTTCTTGACTCATAACTAATGACATGTTCATTTTGAGTGAGGACTCCACTAAGTCCTTCCTTGCATGCATTTGTACATACCACAAAATTCTCAATTGGGTCAACAATATTTAAAATAGGTGCACTAGTAAGTAATTTTTTGAACAAATTAAAATTCTCTTCACACTTTGTTTTCCATTTGAATTTAATTCCATTTTTTTGTAAGGAAGTGATGGGATGAGAAATATTAGAGAATCCTTCTATTAATATCTTGTAGTATCCAACTAATCCAATGAAATATCTTATTTATGAAACATTCCTGGGTGTTGGCCATTCTCAATTGACTTCAATCTTCTCTAGATCCACTGCTATATCTTCCTCTGAAATAATGTGCCCCAAATAATGGATCTGTTCTTGGTAAAAAGAACACTTACTAAGATTGGCATAAATTTGGTGTTCCCTCAACACTTGCAACACCAACCTCAAGTGATGTTCATGTTCTTCTTCTGACTTAGAATAGATAAATTAGTCATCCAAGATTACAATGACAAACTTATCCAAATAATTTCCGAATGTCATTCATTAAGAATAGAAAGATAGTTGGTTCATTTCTCAATCCAAATGGCACCACTACAGATTCATAATTTCCATACCTGGTTCTGAAGGGTATCTTACTGATGTCTTCTTCCTTGATTCTTACCTGGTGGTAGCCTAATCTCAAGTCTATCTTTGAAAATATATTTTTCCCTTTTAGTTGATCAAAGAGGTCATCAATTCTAAGTAGAGGGTATTTTTTCTTCATAGTGGCTTTATTCAGTAGTCTAAAGTCAATACATTGCCTCAATGTTCCAACCTTCTTTTTGACAAAGAGTACTAGTGCTCCCCAAGGTGAAACACTTGGACGTATGTACCATTTCTTCAACAATTCTTCCAACTGCATTTGTAGTTCTTCTAATTATATTGTACTCATTCTATAAGGAGTCTTTGATACTGTGGTATCTCCTGGTACTAAATCAATAGAGATACATATCTCCTCTTTGGTGACAGTCCTGGTATTTCTTGGAATACAACTTCAAACTCTTGTAATACTGAAAATTATTCAACGCTTGGCCCTTTCATATTTTCTAGCTCCTCCACATGAGTTTCATAAAATTGACATCCTTTCTTGTAACACCTCTTCAGTTGTAAGGTTGAAATCTCCCTTATAAAATGGGTCTTGGAATTCCTTTCATAGTGCTCTATTTTACTTCTCCATCAAGACATGTAAATGTCTTGTTATGACAATATAGGAAAACATTATGCTAGTCCAACCAACCCATTCCAAATAAAATATAATAAGAATCCCAATGGTATGATATTTAGGTCAACATTAGTACTCACTCCATTAAGATTTATTGAACAAACTTTGACAGTCTCATTGATCCTTCTATTGGTTCTAGTGGCTAGTTGAACCAAACTTTACTTTTCAAGCTCACTTTTATCCAAATGAAATTTATCAACTATTTTAGGATCAATGTAACAATGGCTTGCTCCTAAATCAATTAAAATAACAACATATTGATTAATGATCTTACCTTCCACCTCAATCATATGGGATTGATGTTCTTCTTGTCGATCCTTTAAGGTTGCATATATTCTTGGAATACTTATTCCCATGTCTTCTACTATTGTGGCCTCTTAGATGTTATGCATGGTCTTCATTTTGTCTTCTCTTTGAGGACAATCCTTGTACATGTGATATTATTTTCATCCCCAACATTTGATTGGTGGTCTTCCCCTTTTTCCCAAGGAATATTGTCTCTTGGATTCATTCTTAGCAAATCGATCTTACTGATTTGTATTAGGAGTATTTCTTTTGAAAGGGGGTTTGAATCCCTTCCTCCTCTGATCATATTTCTCCTTATTCCCATCCTTCCAATATTTCTACAAAGATTCTTTGCCCTTGCCTTGCTCATACAGGTACTTAGCCTTTCTAATGGTCTTTTTCAAAGTCATAGGGTCATCATATTGAATCTTATCTTTATAAAAGGATGGAATTCCACTCAAAAACCTTTTTATCTTCACCTTATCATCCTTGATAAACCCCACATACTTAAACAATCCCAAGAACGTCTTTTCATATCATATCATGGTCATGCTTTCCAACCCAATTTCAAAGAAATCTTGCATCTTCTTGTCATAGAAGTGATATGAAAGGTACTCCTAAAAATATCTCTTGAATTTCTTCGAAGTGATCCTTCTCTCATTAATGTGTTCAACTTGTTTCAATTGATCCCACCACATAGCAACTTTTCCATGCAAATGGTATGTGGAAATTCCAGCTTCTATGTTAGATGAGTAGTTGTGCAATTGAAAATACTTCATGATTCCAAGCAATAATGCTTCATCGTCATCTTCCATTTCTCTTTTGACATCAAAGGATGGCGGATTAATCTTCCTCAACTCTCCTTTCAAATTTTCCAATTCATGTCTTCTTTCTTGGTGCCTAACATGAGACACTTCTGGACTACTTATGGAGTCTTTAGATGCATAAAATTTCCTTGCTAAGTAAGGAGGTGAGTGATGTCTATGAGTTATGTTAGAAATTCTTGAAATACCATTTCTTGTGTAATTATATCTTCTTTCACGATGCATTCATTCTTCTTCCTATCTTGAGTCTGATCCATTCTTTGCTTGCATATGCAACCAATTTAGGCTTTGCATCATTTGATCATTTATTTGATTTTTTTCTCTCATCATATTTTCATTTTCTACTTTGTATCTCTACACTTATGTTCTCAAGTTTCTCAGGGTCTCTATTAATATTTATTGATCCCCCCTACTCCTATACTCATTTGATTATGTCTTTGCATTACCAACACTAATATTTTGACCTTTGGCTTCTCTCTCACGACTGAAATATTCCTCTCCTTCATCCTTGTCCCAAATCTACATTCTTTTTTTGAATTGATATTCTTATATCCCCTAATTCTACAAAATTTGTAAGCAACCATTTTAGTTAGAATTATGCATTTTATAAAAAAAATGTTAATTAATGCTACATGTCCTTTTTTTCTCAACTAATGAAGAATTATATCTTAATTCTCCAAATTCTAATAATTTCAATTTATTCTCCTCTAAAAACATTTTCCAACGACTATACTCATGACTCATTCCAATCTCTGAGATGAAGTTATGGCTTCCTGAAAAAAGTCATTTTCATCCCATTTGTGCATTTTCTCCACTGGTGTAATTTTATTGAAAGGCCAACTTATGTCAACTACAGAAGAAAATATTTCAAGAACTAGAGAAACTTTTGTATGAGACATAGATAACAATAATGACATGGAATTCATAACGACTCTTGTGTTTTCAATCTGATGCATAGTAAAAACTACAACAATCTAGAAATGACAACTTTGCCATTTTTCACCCATTTTTCCAGACTTTGAATTTTTATCAAAACTAGTTATCTCTCAATATGTGCAATTCTGGATAACTTTTACTAAACAAATGTTGTTTTTCTAAATGAATATATAAAATTTTAAGTAAATAAAATTTTCCAATTTTGTGATTTGGGGTCACTTTTCCTTAGAAAAATTCAAAAATCTCCAAAAAGTAGCCCGAAATAGTGGATTTTTGCCTATTTCAGCATCCTCATTCCATCCCCATAGAATTTATTCAATTACTTCATGGGTTATTTCCATGTATTCCTTTTGGGCTCTCTCCAAGGATTTAAACTTAATCTAGACCTCTACTAAAGACCTGGACCCAGATCTTTAAAAACCATTATTTTGCAATTTCTGACAAATTCAAGCAGAAAATGGCCCTCTTGGACACTTTTGTAGATATCCAATCTGCGAAAAAAACCTAGATGTTTCATCTCAATCCGAATTAATCTACTCCGGCTATGACCAAAATCATAAAATGGCTCTAGACGTAGTTTTTTTTATTGAAAATGATGGAAAGTCTTGGCTACGTGGCAATCTACACTGTCTATCTCAAAAATTGGGTGAGATCTAAGTCATTGATCTATCGATACTGCCCAAAATATCGATCCAACCATCGGTCATAGACCCTTCTCCCTTAGCAACCTATTACGCCACATCTCTAAACCAACCAACCCGATCGTCAGCGATTCCCATTGGAAAATGAAACACTCTCTCCATTTCGATCAATGCAACCATCAGCCATTGACCATTCCCATTGGCTGACGTGGTGATTGCTGACATGGAAGGATGCTCGGATGACAATGTGGCATGACACGTAGGCTCTAACATGGCATTCTGGTTGATGTGGCATGACACATGGATGTTGACATGGTATGACACGTGGATGGTGACGTGACATGACACTTCATCACCTTCCTTTATTCATCGGTCGTTTCTCTCAAATGACCCGAACACCTCACCAAATTGGTCAACACTCGACCATTGACCCATCAACCATCGAATATTTTCATTAGTGACCAAACACTTCACCAATATGGTCGACTCGACCATCGGTTGTCGGTCATTGATGATTTCCATTGGCGAACAATAGTTTACCAATTCATTTGACCCAACCATCAATCGTCGGTTTTAGATGATGTTTGTTGGTGAACAAAACACTCTTCCAAATTGGTCGACCCGACCATCGACCATCGATAAATTCCATTGGTGGCTAAAACACTTCTCCAATCCAACCAACCTGACCATCGATTGTCAGCAAATTCTCTTGGCCAACTCCAACACTTAAAAAAAAATGACCAAAATTCAGATGAATTTGGGTCGTCGATCTCCCATTCAAAATGATCTCAGCCGTTGATCTGATCCATTTTCCAAACCCCTGAAAACGAATCTCAACCATCGAATCTTTCATTTTTTCCAACGTTGAAAACAAATCCTAGCTGTCCATCTTCCCCCTTTATAAAACAATGAAAATTTTGTAAGTTTTTTAAATTTACCAAAATGAATCAAGGTCATTGATCTCGAGATCAAACATGATCTCGACCATTGATTCTTCAAACTATGTCCAGTGCTACAGTAGTCATTAAAATATGAATTTCAACCTTCCAGGTCGAATTTTAACTCTGCAACTTAGTCGATCGACTCCATTAAACATGTTAGACAATTCCAGGTTATTTAAAACTCAAATTTTCTCACAAATTTGGGGATTTCTCACTAATAATTTTTTCTATTTTCCCCAAATTCGCACAAACCAAAATTTGCAACAACAAATTTCTCAAATTCACACTTGTCATATTTCATACCAGTCCGGTGTTTGAACCAAAAGATTTGATACCACTCTGTAATGTACCCAACCACCCACAATCTAGCCACACTACTTCAAATCGCACTTCAAGAACAGATTTCAAATTTTGATAACAATTAATTAATAAAGAAGCATGAAAGAAATCCAGTAACCACACATGCAATAATCAAGATTCATGCCAAAATTAAAAATAATGCTTAATCATGCGATGCACAACAATAACCAGTAGGAAATAAATATTAATACACAATGGAAATAAATATACAAGCAGAGAAACACATGACAAAGAGCACTTATCTTTAATAAAACCAATCACCAACTGGCTACAGATCAAGGAAGTTCCACCCAATCTTAGACACTATTGTTCCAAGTCTCAAGAGCAGGTCACCCCCGAGCTAGGGTTGTGAATTCACAAGGACGGGTTATAGAGTGACAAACAACTTTCCAAATCAATAAGCACTCAAGATCTCATAGATTTCTCATCACAAAACAATCCAAAGTACACCAAATCTCTTCTCTTCATCAAGACAATGAACTCCCTTTACTTCCATGTAGTCCTTCAGGTTGTCCACTTCTTTCCAAGGCTCCAGTGCATTTGGTAAATAATTTCCATGTTGTGACTCTCAGGATTTGCATCTATAAACAAGTTTTAGCACATGTCAATGCATCTCATGCATACAGGCGCCAATTCATGGCTAGAATACACCAAAAATTACTACAGCCAACAAAACAATGGCTTCTTTCAACAACAATTGATTCCCATTTACAAAACCAAGAATAATGAATGGGGAATAATGAATGAATGATGATGAGAAACAATTGATGAAGAAGTGAACCCCCAAAACAACCCAAAGAGGGGTTTGTATAATTACATGAAATCAAGAACCACATGGCCTTCCCCCCAAGAATATCATGTAACCACTTTTCTCCATTAAAACCTATTGATTTTTCAATAGATGGGGTTTAAGCATGAAGTTCATTCCATTTTAACATTTTACTTAACACATAACCATTTATGTTGCAGCAACCAAGATCACAAGAAGAAACACCATGCACAAGAACACAAGAAGTATCCTAGGAAACCCTTCTCAACAAGGGAAGAAAACCCATCCAAATCCTTTGCTATATTCTTCAAGAGAAATACCTTCACCACCAAGAAAACCTAGAACACAAGAGGGTGCTTGCAAACCCTAGAAGACTAGCACCCAAGAGAGGTGTGCACTTTTCCCAAGAAGATGTACTTGCTGAAATTTCCAAACTCACACAATACATGATTCCTCAATGGGGAATTTACCTTTACTTATATTAGACTTGATCTGTCAACATAAGTGTCTATTGGCACAACAGGGCCGACCTCTCTATCTCATAATATAATTAATATTAACCAGATTAATTATCTTTTACATTAATTATCAATTACATTAAGGTGGGGCCAACCTATACCCTTTACATTAAAATTAGGGTTAGAGGCATGCCTGACTCTTGAACAATATAACAAGGGATATCATACACACACTAGTGCTCAGCCACTATGGGCACATCCATAGGGATGTCCATATCTCTAGATCACTGCATTACACAGAAGAACCACTTCTCACTAGTTCTTAGCCACTAGGATCACGTTCACATGTGATCTTCCACAGGCACGTCCACTCAACAGATCTTATTTCCCACTACATTACACAAGAGATTCATCTGAAGTTTCTCATCAACTATATGATCAGAGGAGGATAATACATCATCTTCATCTTTGTCTCATGACGATGCACCCAACACTTTGGGATTTCACACGTTCACCTTGTGCCTAGCCACAAGCACATCCAAATTTGTAGATCTCCTTTCTCACTGCGTTACACATGAGAATCATCTGGAGTTCTTCTCAATTTTCTGTGGAGGAGGACATATCTACGTTACATCTCTATCTCAGATAGGAACCACACACCCCTATCAAGGGCTTTATCTCAGGTTTGTGTCCTGGAGAATGTCTCACGCAGTTGCAATCATCAACACTCCCTCTCATCTAGGGAGGCATTCTTTATCATGTTAATTCTTACATGAATGTACTTTGAACTTTGTCTTGCCTGTAGTTATCAACACTCCCTCTCAACTAGGGAGGTATCCTTCACCAAGATAATTTGGTGAATATGTCTGAAATTTTCTCATGTGTAGGAAGGTATTGCATGTGTACTAGTTTCATCTGCATCATGTCTCTGATATAATGATATTTTATCTCAACGTGTTTCGATCTATCATGAAACAATGGGTTCTCAAAGATATTTACACACAACTATGGTTATCATCATAGAATCCATCTCATGATCAAGTAGATCTTTCAGAATCTTTTGAAGCCACATTGCTTAGCACACTCGATGCTATATACTCGGATTCTGTGGTACTCAAGGCCACAGAGTTGTGTTTCCTGTTGTATCAGGAAACCATGGAAAACTTCACGGTAAGACAACAAATGAATGTGCTCTTCCAGTCTACTGTACTCTCTGCTCAATATGTATAGGCATATCCCTACAAACTCAATTTCACACTTGGAGGAATATCTCAGGCCATATCTAACTATGCCTCGTGTATATCTCAATACATGCTTTATTGTGATCCAGTGAGTCCATCTCGGCTGGCTCATGGATTGACTAAAAAAACTCACTGCATAGAATGAATCAGGTCTGGTGTTAATCATATATACCAATGATCCAATTAGTTGTGGATCAATCTCATCTGAATCATCATCATTTTCTTCAAATCTATCACAGTGGTTTTGCATTCTATCGTACTAAACTTCTTTAATATTCCCACTGTATATTTTCCTTGACTCAGGAAAATATCATCGGTCCTCTATCATACTTCTTGTCCCAAGAAGTAGTGCAGAATACTCAGATCCTTCATCTCGAAATCAGAAGTCAAAGCTTTACTTGTATCCAACAACACGACTTTCGTAAATAAGTCATCAAAATCAATCTCTCGTCACCAACACTGTAATAATATATGTTTGGATCAACAACACTCTCGCTGAAACCAAAACTCATCAAGAATCTATTCATGTGATATAGTTTCCAAATCATAGATGGTAGTATAGATGGAAGTGTATCGGGTTTACTGGATCGAGTGTCTCATCATAGACAACTCCCTATGTTTTTTAGAATACTCTAGCTATAGATCTCAATTTTTATTTCTCGACACATCCATCAGTTGTATGCTTGGTCTTATAGATCCACTTGGAAGTCACCACAGACTTCCCTTCTAGTCTCTGAACACTATCTTATCATTCTTTAATATATATTGGTATTCTTTTTTTATGGCATCTTGCCATACCTATTCTCTTGTTTCTTATCCAATACAAGGAGGCTCAGAATCAATGAAGTGGCTCATGACTAAGGGATAGCTCGAAAATTTCTTTTGCTTTCTCGGGATGTTCCTTGAGGGGATTGTATGTTCCTCCGCCTCCTACAGAGTGAGCCTAGGCAGGTCTTTTATGTCCTACTGCAATATCTCTGGACATATCAACTGGAGCAACTGGATCAACTAGAATAATGTTTGTCTCCCTCTGAAATGCTGAAGGGAGAGAAGGTATTGTCTCACTATCAATCTCCATCTGAGATTCTCTAGATCTTTGAAAGGCTATCTATTCTTCAAGGACAACATCTTTGATTGTCTCAATATATCTCTGACCAGGGATGTAGATCTGGAATGTCTTCGAAGATTCATTTCTATCCCATAAATGTATCCTTTCTCCTTGAAGGGTCTAGCTTGGACTTCTTCTCTTTGGGTACATGAAAATACACTGGGCACCCAAATATCCCGAAGTGTTCAATCTCAGGCTTCACTCCGGTGAAGGTTTCTTTAGGAGTTATGTTTTTCAAAGTCTAGTGAAGACTCTTGTTCAGAACATATAATTTTTCATGCATGCTTCTTCCCATGGAATCATAGAAAGATTCTGATCATGCATTATTGCATTGGTTGCCTCAATGATGGTTCTATTCTTCCTCTTTCTCAAATAGTTTTGACTCCCTCTGAGTCAAGTGGCTCCCTCTGAAGGATAAACATCTTCCTTTATTGTTAACCTGTCTGGAATAAGAAAACAAGAGGAACCAAAACAAGAATATATCCTAAAGGAGAATAATGAGTACATCTCTAGAATCAAAACAATTTAAGGATTGTTGTCACAACTACAACACCTACTTGTAATGTAGCAAACTTTAGAAATATAGGTTGGAGGAATGAAAATTACAACACTCAAACATGGAGTCTTCAATTCCAGTGTGTTGTTCCTCTGAATGCATTGAGATCCCTCTGGATCCATGACTTCAACAAAAGGTTCCTTCCTCCTGCAATTTCCCTCATGACAATGATAAAAATAATATATATACAAGTGCATACATGAGGGTGTTGATATGATTTCTCCAATGGCACCTGGATGATCTCTATCCTCTTGACATATTCATGAAGAGGGTAGTCATAGTGTCACCTTTTTGTATCACCACAATAAGTATTCCTCTGAATTCTTGTCTTCCAGGAACTTGAAGTTGCTTGATCCATTAAGCTTATCTTCCATCATAGTTATGTTCATCATAATTTTAGATTCTTCACAAACCCTTGTCAACTGGGCTAGAAACCCTAATGGATTAGGTTTTGTTGGGATTATTACTACCAAAAATAAGCCTTTGAAAGATAGGAGAAAATTGGTGAGCTGAAGATCTCATTCAATGAGTTGCAGAAAACCTAATTCTGAAATTTCTGCAAAAATTAGCGAAACCCTAGGGTCAAAATTTCAAAATTCTTGACATTTCACTCTGAGATTATTTGGAGGTGCACTGGAGGATTCTGTACCCTCCTATGCCAAAATTATCCCCAATGTTCAAGTATTAAGGGTTGAAACACCTCAGAAAGGAGGGTTGTACAAATTTTCTAGAAACCCTAGGAGGGTTGTATGGTTCTGCAGAAAGGAGAGGAGACTGGTATATGTTTGTGCAATGGGTTCTTCAATACCTATTCTTTGATACCATGTTGATTTTTCAATATAAAGGGTTTAAGCATGAAGTTCATTCCATTTTAACATTTTACTTAAACCATAACCAAATATGTTGCGGCAACCAAGATCACAAGAAGAAACACCATGCACAAGAACACAAGAAGTATCTTGGGAAACCCTTCTCAATTACAAGGGAGGAAAACCCATCCAAATTATTTGCTATATTATTCAATAGAAATACCTTCACCACAAAGAAAACCTAACACACAAGAGGGTGCTTGCAAACCCTAGAAGACTAGCACCCAAGAGAGGTGGGCACTTTTCCCAAGAAGATGCACTTGCTGAAATTTCAAAACTCACACAAGATATGATTCCTCAATGGGGAATTTACCTTTACTTATATTAGACTTGACCTGTCAACAAAAGTTTCTATTGGCACAACAGGGCCGAACTCTCTATCTCATAATATAATTAATATTAACCAGATTAATTATCAATTACATTAAGGTGGGGCCGACCTGTACCCTTTACATTACAATTAGGGTTACAGGTAGGTATGGCTCTTGAAAAATATTGTTATCAGATTAATCGGTAAATGAAGACATAAACAGATCTCCCTAGATCCCATTGGAAACTAGAACAAAATAGAACATAATATGGGACTTTCCATGGGCTCTAATTATTGAGTTTACTAGCTAACAAAAGATAAACAACATACCTTTTAAATGTCGTTCCCTCTTTCCATTTCCATCCTAGCTCCATTCCAATGCTCCTGTTATATTGAACCTACAAGGGAACACAATCCAACCAAAGTGAAAGCAACACAATATACTCAACAAGAACCTATGTATGTGATCAAGGAATCATACAATAAAACAACAAGACGAGTTTTATGGGAAAGAAACATATCGCTATATCATATCAAAAAGAAAGTGGAGATTACAACCAAATCCTTCATGTCACAAGGTCCCCTTTCAATGGCCCCTTGCTCCAACACACACACCTTTGCTCCAAATCCTTTGAATGAAGAAGATCCACCATGTAGCTTGTAGAACTAAAGCAAAGCTCTCAAGAGGAAGTAGAACTCTCCATACAAATATTAGCCTATTCAACATTAGCCTTTTCCATGAGAGATCCCTCTTTATATAGTGTGAAAGAGAGATGGATGAGTATATTAGGATGATCCCATGAAATCAGAGAAGTGAGTAAGATCCAAACCGATCAGAGGCCACCTCATCTTCTAGAAGATACCCTTCTAGAACATTAGTGAAATTTGACTTTTCCTTAGCTTTTAGCATCACCGCACCCTAGGTTTAAGGCAGCCTGCAGAGATGTCGCAGTCTAGCTATAGAGCAGGATGTGTCAATCAAGCATCATCGCACCCCGTGCATATTGTAGGGTGCGACGACCTTCTTTAATAAGGTTTTTGAGAAAGGAAAGAAAAACACTCTCTTCATGGAGAAAGACTCTTTTATATTTTCAGGAAACATGAACACATGTTGTCAGTGTATCACTGGGGTGACCAAAATAATGTGTAACAGAATTCCCCCCAAAGTATGAAGCTGGAACTCGTGACAGCTGAAACACTTTGTAGAATGTTTGTGTCGAACAAGGAGCGCACCGATCGGGAACCTACAAACAATCAAACATCTGCATAATATCATACCAATTCTGAAGTAGGCATTCCCATTCTCAGACTACAAGTGACTCTAATCATAAGTGTTAAGTGAGTCATGGTCACTAAACATACACTGTGGATCCATGTCATCATGATTCAACATAGCCACCAGGAATACATTGTGTATCTATGCTCTAAAGAACTCAAATTTGGACATAGCCACGAGACATACAAAGTGGATCTATGTGTCAATAAAAATCATGAATACTTCGTCGCAACTTGGACCAAAATGATAAGATCCAGGGTCTTCATTTCCATCGTTTCTAAGTACGAATCTAGCCATGTGATTACAGGTGTTGAAGTCGAACATGGTAGAAACCACTTGATTACCAGACATTAATGAAAATCGTTAACAAGTGCGAGGGAAATCACCATTGATGTCAATGACTCCCAAGGTACCCTAGTACAATCCAACGAATGTGAATAAATGAGTTGAAGTCAAACATTCAATGGAATCTTCCAATCAGGGGTCAATGATGTGAACCCACTATCGAAAGCGAAGAAACCTGGCATTGAGGCATGCGGGCTCTGAAGTATTGAATGATTTCTAAGTCTTGTTCCTAGATAATGAGTTGAAGTCGACAGGAAAAGACTCATCACAGGAGGGCCTTGATGTATCCCCCATCAATGACATGAAATATGTAACAGATTTGAGGTAGATTAGAGTATGAAGTGATTCGAAATTGACACAAGGAAAGCCGACATGGTAGAAGATTTATCACTGCAAGTGTCTGACTCGATAGAAAGTTTGTTTAGGCGGGACTTCTCTTGAACATATGAACGACACAACAATGGTCTTGGTAGCATTGACTCAAGGAGGACCCGACATATGGACATGCGGATGATCAAATGAGAGACAACCCAGATACAATGATGAAGGGGGGTGTCATGTTCAAGAGAGACTATTATTTCCACTAACACGAATACAGAGACATTTCTTTCCCAATTCTCCCCCACCATTTCTGGCAAGTACCTCTTTATTTTTATGCAAGATTGAGGAGGATAACATATGCTTGTTGATGTAATCTCATCCTTCGGATGAGTTCCTCGGAGTATGTTTAATGAACCCTAAGAAGGAGTGGTTTGATCCCATATGGGTATTTCAATGTTTTTTTAGTGATTCCAAAGAGAGAAAACTCAGAGGTTTTTCAATTTTAGAGAGTCTGAAAAATACTTAAAGAAAACTCCAAAAGGTCCTTTTTCGTAAATTAATCCGACGAGACCAAAAAAGTGATAACCTATCGCTCATCAGATGTTTTCTTCAAATAATTTTACGAGCGTGAAAAGAATAGGGTAGCTCGACAATATTTTTAGGTTTAGGGAGCGTGAAAAGAGCTTAAAGGACACTCCATAGGTTTTGTTTTTCATGTCACCATTACAAATTCGAAAAAATGAAAAAAGACTACTCGATTACATTCTCATGGTTTCACGAGCGTGAGAAAGAATTAAGACTCTGCTCGAAGTTTTTCCTGAAAAACCCTAAAAGGATCTGTACATGCGACAAATATAGAAAACAAACCAAAAAGAGGACCCTCGTTCCAATGTTTCACCTCTAGACTTTTTCAATCTGCAAAAAATCAATCACTTGTAAAGTTGTTAGGACTTTAGGCTTTGGCTGAAGAATAAAAAATAATATAATATACAAATGAAAAGTAATAAAATCAATAAAATAGGTAAAAAACCGCATTTCATTATTTCATTTGTAACTTCACCCAAACATTGCTCCAAACCCCCTTTTGACCTTGATTTTCAACTGCGGATTGCGGAGTGCACGATTGATCATATCACAAATTGTCTCCGTAGAAAAGGTAATTTTCATCTCCTCCATCTTTTCATGGATTAAAAATTGATTTTCATTGGTTGAAAATGTGCTTTTGGGTTGATTTTTTTAGGTTACACATGCATTGTGGTCGTCACAGGTGACCTATATCGGGACCTGCGACGATCTAGGATCATTGCAAGCGGCCCTAAAGCTAGGGTGCGACGACGCCGCATTATGCGAATGCACATTCCTACAATGACCGCAACCCAAAATTTCAAAAGATGAACCCAACAAGGGCAAAGCCCCAAGAAATAAAATTAAGTTGCTAATCTATTTTTATGGTTCCTTGGCAAGTCTTCCACAATCAAAATGTTGGAATGGCGCGATAGAGAGCATGGAGAAGAACATTACTTCGTCGGGAATGACCCAGGAACAGTTATGGCCCTTCGACAGTGTGGGTTGTTGAAATTCTTCAAGATTCAAGGCATGAGGGCCCAGCTGAGACTACTTGAGTACTTAGTTCACATGTGGGATGTGAACGAGCAAGCATTTCATGTGGGTGCCCACACACTCACCATAGATATCAAGGATATCTATTTCCTAACAAGATTGTCTCGTTGTGGATCATGGGTGACACTTACAAGTAGTAGGGGTGGCAGTGAGCCTATGAACCACTACATCAGTGTACATTGTGTGTAGGGTACCCAAAAACATAGCGGTAAAGTCGCTATTAGGGATGTTCGAGACTTGCCTCTACGGACTATCCTCTATACTATTACTCACATGGCAGGGAGTGCATCTCCCCACATGGATCTGCAGAGCTATTTTCAGTATGCATTGGAGTGTATGGAGCCCCAAGTCTTCAACTGGTACGAAGGGATTCTTGAAAGTATGAAGAAACAACTTACCAAGTGCAGAAGTGGTGGGTTGAAACAATTCGGATACGGGTCAATTCTGGTATCCTTCTTCCTAGAGAGGGTCCCAGTCTTACGCTTGCAGGTAGAGTGGGGTATACCTTCTCCACAGGATCGGAGGATGAAGATGTGGGTAGACCTCATGGCCTGACATGGAGGCGGTCACATCATCAAGTACAACGATGTCTTCTTCGACTAGCTGAGAACTCAAATTCTCATGCTCGATGATTATGCATATGTCGGGCTAGACTTCCATGGAGATCTAGACCTAGCTCTTCCCGAAGGTTCCCATTGGGGGGACATAGGTAAGAAGGAAATTTTGTTTATATAATTTTTTTGTTATTTTTAAAGATATAAATTGGCGACCATACTGGGGACTAGAACAAAACATAACAGAATATGGGACTTTCCCTAGGCTCTAATTATTGATTTTACTAGATAACAAAATATAGACAACATGCCTTTTAAATGTTGTTCCCTCTTTTCGTTGCCATCCTAGCTTCATTCCAATTCTCCTGTGATATTGAACCTGCAAGGGAACACAATCCAACCAAAGTGAAAACAACACAATATACTAAAAAAGAACCTATGTATGTGATCAAGGAATCATACAATAAAACAAGACTAGTTTTATGGAAAAGAAACATATTGTCGTATCATATTAAAAAGAAAGTGGAGATTACAACCAAATCCTTGATGTTGCAAGGTCCCCTTTCAATGGCCCTTTTCTCCAACACACACATTTTTTCTCCAAATCCTTTGAATGAAGAAGATCCACCATGTAGCTTGTAGAACTAAAACAAAGCTCTCAAGAGGAAGTAGAACTCCCCATACAAATATTATCCTATTCAACCTTAGCCTTATCCATGAGACATCCCTCTTTATATAGTGTGAAAGATAGATGGATGAGGAGATTAGGATGATCCCACCAAATTAGAGAAGTGATTAATATCCAAATCGATCGGAGGCCACCTCATCTTCTAGAAGATCCCCTTCTAGAACATTCCTGAAATTTGAATTTTCCTTAGCTTTTAGCATCGTCACACCCTAGGTATAAGGCAACCTGTGGAGACGTCGTAGTATAGCTCTAGAGTAGGATGCAACGATCAAGCATCGTCACACCCCATGCATATTGTATGGTGCGATGACCTTATTTAATAAAGTTTTTGAGAAAGGAAAGAAAATCACTCTCTTCATGGAGAAAGACTCTTTTATCTTTTCAGGAAACATGGACACATGTTGTCAATGGATCACTGGGGTGACCAAAATAATGTGTAACAAATATATCAAGGGATCTCATACACCCACTAGTTCTCAGCCACTAGGGGCACATCCATCAAGATGTTCATATCTCTAGCTCACTACATTACACAGAATAACCACTTCTCACTAGTGCTCAACCACTAGGATCATGTTCACCTGTGCTCGTCCATAGACACGTCCACTAAACAGATCTTCTTTCCCACTACATTACACAGGAGAGTCATCTAGAGTTTCTCATCAACTCTCTTCTAAGAGGATTCTAATACATCATCTTCATATTTGCCTCATGACGATGCACCCAAAACTTTGAGATTTAACAAGTTCACCTTGTGCTTAGCCACAAGCACGTCCAACTCTGGAGATCTCCTTTCTCACTGTGTTACACATGAGAATCATCTGGAGTTATTTTCAACTCTCTGTAAGGAGGAGGCCATCTCTATATTCCAACTATGTCTCAGATAGGAACCACAAACCCCTCTCATGGGATTTATCTCAGGTTTGTGTCCTGGAGAATGTCTCGCATAGCTGCAATCATCAACAAAACCAAGATGGGTAAATAAAATATATTAAAAACACTTAGCCCCTTGATCCCCCCATGTCATGGAATCATAGCCCCCTTTAACTCTTCTCCTTGTCCATCTTGCATCCAATGATGCATTTTATTATTTGCAGTGTTCAAAGCATTACATTTCCTAGGCACTCTGACCTCTTTTAATTGTTTAGTCACTCTGACCTTTCATCAAATAAAAAAAATACATTATTAATATGGGGACTCAAAACTAGGGTATTACATTCAATTGGTTCTCAATGTGTTCCGACTAAAATTTTTACTTCTCTTGATCGACCTTCTGAAGTGCATGATAGTTCAACATCCCCTTGTCTCCCTTAGTGGGATGCTAAGACAATTGAAGCTACTGGACTTGATGTTGGTGATGTCTCTTTAGGCCACTAGACTCAAAGTCAGAAGCAACAGGCCAGTGTTTCCTTAATGACTCGTGTTCTTGAGACTTGTGATATTGTATCCATTACAAATGTGCAAGGACAACTTGAATGGGATCAAGCTATGCAAGTTGAAACAGACTCTCTTTTAAAGAATCACACTTGGTATTTAGTTCTTCGACCTCAAGGGAATAACATCATGAAATGTCGATGGGTTTATAAGACCAAAATTACCTATGAAGGTGTTGTCTAGAGTCATAAATCTCGTTTGATCACGAAAGTATTTTCTTAGCAGGAAGGAATCAACTACACTGAGACCTTTTCCCTTGTTGCAAAGATGAATTTTGTTTGATTGATTCATTCCTTTGCTACTCGGTTATGATGACATATCCACCAGATGGATGTTAAAAGTTTCTTTCTTCATGGTGACTTATTTGAAGAAATATTTATGGAACAACCCCCTAGTTTTATGACAGATTCCAATCTTGTTTGTTGACTACAAAAGTCCCTTTATGGCTTGAAAAAAGATCCAAGGGCCTGATATGCTAATATTTCTCAATCTTGGATTCAAACATTGTGAATCTAATCACAGTCTTTATGTATTATATGATAATGGTGATACTTTAATTTTTGTTGTATATGTTGATGACTTGGTCATAACTGGAAACAATCCCAACCTACTATTTAGATTAAAGTCTCAACTTGTTGACACTTTTGATATGATAGATCTTTCTCTTCTGCATTATTTTCTCGATCTTCAAGATTTACCTCTATATGATGGTTTGCTCCTCT
>ML816513.1:59674-76101 GCA_009831015.1 Picea engelmannii
TTGGTTTTGTGCAACAAAGTATCCAGATATTCTTTGAGACATGGAAATATGATTTTGTAATATGTTTGATGTATATTTCATAGTTCAAGTATGATACAAATTGTATCCTGATTAGACCAGTATGTGTCTAAGATAAAGAGGGTATATTTTGAAATGGGCACATTTGACCATACATGGTCAATAAGTGCGTTTTGTACATGGTTTATCTTATCCAAAAGAAAGCGGAGATTGTAATTGCACATTTAGTTTTCCTATTCTTTTGTTCTGGCACTATTTTGTAGCATGTCAACATTGAAGTCTCCTAGAATGATAATGGTTTCGTTCATATGTAAATGTTGTAATGCATTTGAAACAACATTCAGTATGTTGGGCAATGTTTCATGCAGAGCGGCATAGAGATTCAATATTGCAATTTCTGATTCACGGAAGATTACTCTTGCTAGCACCATCTCAAGATTTTTTTCTTTGAAATGCATATGCTCCAAAATTGTTACATGGTTTTTCACTAATATCATCACTCCTTGTGTAATGCAACATGATATGCAATTGTGATTTGGAAATTTCTTGTTTTGCATGCATAATGTCATGTATATTTCTTGAAAGCATAGAATATCAGATTGCATTTTGTCATAGTCATTGAGTATATCATTCATATGTACATGTAGGTTGCACGTGTTAAGTGAGATAATTGATACAGATGAGTTTGTTTGTATGGATTGGTAATCATATTGTAGATGCCATTTTGCACTAGTCTGAAGGCGTTGCATCTCAGTATCGACTTTATGTTTGAATTTGAAGTTATCTTTTGTAAGAGCGCTTAGAAAATACAAGGAGTCTATGCTTCTGACACGGGACAAAGTTGTGTATACAAGTCCATGTATTTGTATTCCAGCAGGGTCGAGCACAACACTATCAAGTGTTATCCCTTGTGATCTGTGGACTGTAAATGTACATGCAAGTTTAATTGGAAATTGTTTTCTAATCTTCAGTTGACATGTCTTTGTCGATGTTGATATTGGTTTTGATATTTGTAATATAGGTGTCCAATCGCGCGAAGTGTTTGAATTATATAGATAAGCTAACTTGTTTGCTTGTTGGTGGCCAATATGCGAGTCATGGAACTTAATCCATAGAACATCAACTTTTTTTTGTTTTGGTATAATATTTGAGTATTCCATCTGCACCATTCACCAAGCCATCCTGTGAATCATAGTTGCAGGCATATATTTCAACTAGCATGTCTGATTTCAGGACAAGTTGCAAAGGCAAAGTGGTTGTATGTTGATGACATGGAACATTGCCATGGTTGTCTTCTTCAAGGTCAATTGAATTGATGATGATATCATTGCTAGGCATGAGCGACAATATGTCCTTGTTATTCATTGCAACATCCTTATTCTTGTAGAATAGGTAAGGGAAGGTTGGGTCTATTGGTGCAGGTCGCATGCAACTTGAATTGATATATGCTAAGTCATCACATGTTTGGTTGTTTGTCCGCATTCTATTCAGAATTGCAATAAATGTTTCATTTGTCTGGTGCATTGTAGTATCTAATTCGAATCATTTTATGTTGTCTTTTCAAAATTCATGTGTCATTGTTCGCATATTGACCATATGTCGTTCAAATATCAGATAATCGTGTATGGGTTGCACCTGGTAAAGATCCCCACAAAATATCATATCAATGTCCCCAAAGTATTTGGTGTGCACATTTTTTATGTTTCTCAGTCAATTGTCAATGGAATATAAGAAGCGACTTCCAATCAAGGATGCCTCATCTATGAAGACAAGTCGTAGTTCTTCATAAATCTTAGACAATGTATCTAACATTTCCTTTCTAAGTGGAAGAAAATGTGATGTGTTAAAAGGCATTAACAATGCGGAGTGGATTGTTGTTCCACCTGCATTATATGAAACTTTTCCTGTATATGCAACTATTAGTCCCTTTGGTTTCATAGGGTCGCTCGAACTGTTTGAATCATAGATTCGTACAAGCATTTGGAATAGTGCTTTCGTTGTGAATGTCTTGCATGTTCCTGCCCCGCCTGTAAGGAACAAGTTCACATGAGTGTGCATGTTTAAGCATTTTTTCATTGCAATGTCCTTTAGGATTGCTTGTTGTTCTCGATTCAACAGTTGTCTAACTCTGTAGTATTCTTCATTTTCGAAAAAGAAAGGATGTTTTGTGACTTTAAACCCAAGATTGATACGTTTTTCAATGGAGGTTGCTCGAGGACAAGGAAAATCTTCTTGCAAGTCATAGGACTCACAGAGAGTTCTAGTTGTTTTATGCTTTGTTAATGTCTCATCAACATTGTCAGGGTTTTCTAGTTCATCAAGTGCACTTTCTAAATCACCCCATGTTGGGTTGACATTGTATGTAAATATAGCCTCATTAGTTTGTACTATAGTCTCATAAGCAATATATGCAGCTTCCCATGTAGGGAAGTTATGTTTTAATGTGTTTTCATTTTTATCAAATGGAACGTACAACAATAGTTTTTCTCTACAAAAGTTTTCATAGTCGATGTGTTTGTTGTATTTGACAAAGCGTATTACAATTGGTTTTTTTCTTTTTGATATGGGTGTACCATTTTTTTGTAATGCAATATGAATTCTTCAAGGAATATATGATTAATAGGAGGTGGACATTGGAGGTAGTAATCAATAATAGAGCGACATATCATGTCCTCTAAATTATCAGCCTCTTGTTTTAGCAAAGATGGTGGCTTAAGAACGAATGTGCGTGTGTCAAGTGGAAATGTACTTATGAAGACACATTTCCTTGAACTAGAGTTCAAAGGCAGTGAGAGTGCGATGTGGACTGCTTGTTGAGCAAACATTTTTTGAAGATTAAGTAATGTATTTCTGAGTGTACGTATCATTTGCATACAATCAATTTGACTTGTTTCATGTTCTCTGCGTATTATTTTGAATGCACTTGTCATATATTTGTCAACCTTTTTCATGTATGAGGTACAATATGATGCCACAACACATGCGTTGAGGACATATTGTGCATCTGTATTTCCATTCCACATAATTGGCATGTCCTTGGAGAAACCGTTGTTCCAAATATGTGAAAGTTTTCATTTAAGGAAAATTGTTGGTTGTTTAAGTGTAGATTGTATCACTTGGATGTACTCATCTTCAGTTAGATTTAGTTCTTCCAATAATTCTTTGAAGCTCATTAATTCATCGAAGTCTCGTTGTTCTAGAAATGTGAACAAAGATTTTGATTTCTCAATGAGAATGTTGTCCTCTAAACTAATTGGTTCTATGATTCTTGTTGTTCTCATTGGAGGCACAGGGAAGTTCTATCTGCAATCTGAATTCTTTCATTTTTTACAACTTCTTGTATGGTAATGTCTATGAACTTTGGAAAGTTATGGATCCAAATGGTTTGTGTTGCATGTTATGTATTTGTCCAGAAACTGCTCAATTTGTGAGTTGTTGTCATTTCCATAGACTGGTGCACCCTCTATCCATAACAGTGCATGGTCATGTTCACTCCGATATTTTTCTGAAGAATGTTTCATCATGACATATCAATTGCCTGAAAGAATTTACTCTATGTCTATAGTAACGAGTACATGTCACTGGGTCTTTTCTTATGAGGTAGTCAATGTCGTCATTTTCCAATGTCTCAATTTGTTTTTTCCTTTTCTTGTACCTATATAATGCAGACACCGTAGTCACCAACGGACCCCAGTGATGCTCCGCACTTGTAAATGTGATGAAAAAAGTTGGAGGTCCCAATTGTCGGATCATTGCAAATATAGTTTTCTTGTTTTGTTGCAAGTAGTCAAGAGAGATGCAAATGTTTTTTAAATCTATGTATCCAATATCAGATTTTAGGTTTTTTTATAAGTTTTTTTTGTACTTGACATCTATGGACAATAACTTTCTTCCTCGTAGTTGGCCTTTTATTATTCGCACCCACATGCAAGAGAGCACTTTCTCAATTATTATGCGCATTGTTTTGAAAAACAAATTTGTTATGTGACAGGAGAAGTCACCGCTTGAATATAGCAGTTCCCGTCGAACTATTGTTTGGTAGTTGAATCATTTTGTGATGTCATTGGCATGTGGATCTCCATAGAACAGTGTTGGGAAGTTCATTTCCTCAACAAATTTGTCCTTGAATATTCCAAGTGGATGTTTCCCTTTAGCAGGTGCGATTTCGACAATCTTGTCTTGCAAGTCATGAATGCGTTGTGAGTCAATGAATCCATGTATCAATGTGATGCAGGAGCATCGTTGGAAAGCATGTGAAACAAGACCTATCAGTGTCTGGGAATTTTTATGGGAGCTCAACGCTGGAAATACGACAGATATTTTGAAGACCGTCTTAACTCAGCGTCGAAAAAATCCTTTTGAGGCACGCTTGAGCGATTGTGGGCGAAGTGGGAGTTTCCACTTCTGCTCTGGAATGCGACTGGTCTAGATAGTCATTAGGTTAAGTTTTAGATTAGACAAGTAGCCAGGGAAAACCCTAAGGGCCCTCTGAGATAAATAGAGGTTTTGTACGCCCAAATGAGGTTGGAAGCAAAGTGGATGTTAACTGCAAGTTAGTAGGAGATTCAGTTTTTTAGTGTTGTTTTTCATTTACAGTTGTAACCATTTTCACTTTTGAATATTACAGAGGAAAATTGATCATATGCATGGTGTGTGAACATTGTTTGTAATTCTTTGTTATTGTGTTTTCATGAGTGAATGAATGAATCTCGTTATGAGTAGATGGAATTGCGAACGTTAGGATAAGTTTCAATTGTTTCTCTTATGTTGAAGTAGTGCAAGGTGTGCACACATAACACGAGTGCGTTAACGAGATTTGTTTTGATTCTGAAGCTCAGAAGAGATAACACGAAACTTTCCCTTTGCAAGGAGTGAAAAGAGGATGGTGCAAGGAGTGCACAGTCATCCGCAAGAACCCAAAACCTTGCGTAAAGATCTGGTGCAAGGAGTGCACAGTCATCCGCAAGAACCCAAAACCTTGCGTAAAGATCTAGTGCAAGGAGTGCACATATCTGAGATTCGACTAAGTGTCGAAGGGACTTTGCAAGAAGTCGAAGAACCAGAAAAGGAGAATGCCAGGACGGCGAGAGGAATTTATCTTCAATAAATCCTTAGGATTTGAGTTATCAAAATCCCTGAAACACAAGGAGTGCATGGGAGTTCAAAGTCTCCATGAGACCAAGCTCAGGAGGAATAAAACTTTTCATAAGTGTTAATGAGATCCAAGACACGGACTCACAGGAAGGACAAAGGTCAAAGCCTTTGAATCCTTCGAAAATCTTCTAAGTCTAAAGAAAGCATAAGCTTAGGGGGGGAATATCTAAACCGTACGATCAACATCCAGACAACGAGGAGCAAGTGCATAGGAGGAAGGATCTCAGTCGTTCGGTTCAAGTGCAAGAGAATCGTAGCCATACAATCAAGGTAAAGTGCACTAGCATTAAATCTTTGAATGCACACAGGAGGAGCAAGGTCACGAGATTCTGAAATCATCGAGACCATCCATCTTTAAGGAGGACATGTGGTGAGAGATTAGTGTTTAGATAACTCATGACTTGAAGGAGTCAAAGGTTGAGTTGTGAGAACTCACGAAATGTGAAATTGTGACTTGATCTGAGCCATTGATCAAAGGAGAGATCTGGATCGTCGATCCAGCACCATCACAATTTCAGGTGTCAGGAGCATGGAGGTAAGGAGACCCCAAACTCGTGAAACATGAAATCGCGATTTGATCACATTCGTTGATAAAAGGAAAGATCTGGACTGTCGATCCAACACCATCACAATGTCAAGATTTTGGGATTCGGGAGAGTCGGGGAGACTTGCACGCAAAGGACCGATACGCTAAATCGAAAAACGCCTTTTGAGTTAGGCGAGTGGTCATAACCGTGGTCACAAGAGGGAAGGGCTTAGCCAGGGGAGAGCTAGAACCCGGTTAGCATGGTAGTTGAACAACGCTCAGAAGAGAACCCATGGGTCCCATACGACTTGCATCAAGAGGTATCACAGATCTGGTTCATGGATTGAGAAGGGTAGATCTAAACCATAATTGTGTGGTCATCATCAAGGTCACATGTGAGAAGGGGCCAAGAGAGGGGGCACTAATGCCAACTCTGAGATTTTGCAGAGAGCGAAAGTGAAGGTTGCAGGTGTCATAGATCCTGCACCAGGAGTCGTGGTGACCTGTAGTTAACACAGGACGAGATCAGTGAGGTTTCAGAGAGTCATCGGCCCCAGAATCGAAGATCCTGACTGGGAGGTCGCGTAGCCCTTAAGAGGGAAGGGGGTCTGCTCCAAGTGGTATCAAAGAAGAATTTTTTCTTGCATACAGTAGGCAAAGGAGATAAAGGAGACAAAAGAACTCAAAGTTGTACTCTGTGTGTAGTAGACAATCAACACAATGCCACCAAGGAGACGAGTGGAACCACCTTTGGCCAATCGAGTTGTAGAAAGGGAGATGTGAGAACTTCGTGAAAGAGTAGAGGCAATGAAGGTAGCACAGAGATGAGCACCTAATGCTAGAGATGTCAACGACGCAGAGAGCGAAGAAGCTATGGGCGAGAATTTCATCGGAGAAGCTGCATGAGAGAATGTTGCCGAAGAATGATTTCTGAGAGAAGTTTCCAGATTGGGAGCCAGAGCCAAGATAGAGGTCCTAATGTATGAAGGCAATTTAGATGTTGAAGAGCTATTGGATTGGATAAGATCCATGGAAAAATATTTCGACTATGAAGACGTCGATGAATAAAGGAGGGTGAGACATGTTGTCACCAGACTAAAGGGACATGCAACACTATGGTGGGATGAATTGTAGGCTGAGAGGAGAATAAAAGGAAAGTAGAAGATAAAGCGTTGGGATAGAATGGTAGCCAAGTTGAAGGCTAAGTTCATGCCCAAGGATTATCATATCAATCTGTTTAGGAAGATGCAGAACCTGAGATGGAAAGGGATGACAGTTAAGGAGTACAGAGAGGAGTTCTATAGACTGAACATCAGAACTGGACAAAGGGAGAGAGATGAAGAAAAAGTTTCCAGATATATAAATGGCCTGAGATATGAAATCCAGGATGAGCTCAGTATGATTTCAATAAGGACAGTGGAATATGCTTATTAGATTGCACTGAAGGCAGAGGAGAAGTTGGCCAGAAAACAAAGCCAGCAAGGGAGAGGTAAAATCCCAGCCCCAAACAAAAGCAAGGGACTTACCCATGACAGAGCACATAAGCCTAAGGATGAGGCTTAGAAACCACATAGTCACTCTAAAAGAGGAGGAAGTTCCTGAGGAGGACAGGGTGGTGGAAGAATTTATTCCAGAGGAAGAGGAAGAAGAGGAGGAGGAGAAGTAAGATGCTATGTCTATGGAAAGACAGGGCAGATGTCTTGGGAATTCCCCGAGAAAAATAAAGAAGGAGGAGGTGAAGCTCACATTTAAGAAGCACATAGAAGAGATGTTGAAGCAGAAGGAGAAGAGGATGGAAGATCCCTGATGTTGAGGAAGGTTTTCTTAAAACCAGAAGCAGAAGTTGAAAGGCGAGTGCAGAGGAACAGTCTCTTCAGAATAGCTTGCAAGACTAAAGACAAAGTATGCAAGGTGATAATCGACAGTGGGAGCACTGACAACTTAGTATCCACAGAGATGGTGGAGAAATTGGAGCTGGAGACAACTGCACACCCGAATCCATACAAAGTCTCATGGTTCCAAAAAGGACACCAGGTAATGGTTACTAAACAATGCTTGGTTGAATTTAAGATATGAGGATATAGAGATGAAATTCTATGTGATGTAATTCCCATGGATGTATGCCATATTTTGTTGGGAAGACCATGGAAGTTTGACAGGAATGTCATTCACGATGGGAGGAAAAATACATACACATTAGAGAAGAATGGTAGGACACACATGTTGTTGACAATAGAGGAGAAGAAAGTGAAAGAGGAAGCCAACACAAGCATACTTATCATGAGTGGGAAGGAACCTTGAAAGAAGTCAAGGAAGAATGAGAGATGTAGTTTGTTGTGGTAAGGAAGCCTAGAGTTATCCTTACAAGTACTTCGATGGAGGATTTTCCTGAAGAAGTTCAGGAATTGTTGGATAATTCTGCTGACATAGTGGTGGATGAGTTGCCTAACTCATTTCCACCCGTCAGAAGTATCATCCGCCATATTGACTTGATACCAGGGGCAAGTCTGCCAAACAAAGAAGCATACAGATTGACACCTCGAGAGAACGAGGAAGTGAAGAACCAAGTCCATGAATTGTTAGACAAGGGTTTGGTCAGAGAGATCTTGAGTCCATGTGTAGTACCAACTGTGTTGACTCCAAAGAAGGATGGAGGTTGGAGAATGTGTACAGACTCAAGAGCCATTACCAAGATCACCATCATGTATAGATTTCCTTTACCAAGAATGGATGATTTAATGGACTGCTTAAGTTGAGAAAAATTATTTTCCAAAATAGATTTGAAAAGTGGATATCATTGGATTAGGATGAGAGAAGGTGATGAGTGGAAAACAACCTTTAAGACAAATTAAGGTTTGTATGAGTGGCTTGTTATGCCATTTGGCTTAACAAATGCCCTGAGTACTTTTATGAGGCTGATGAATGAAATATTGAAAGATTTCATTGGCAAATTTTTGGTTGTATATCTGGATGATATATTGATCTTTAGCAGGACTAAAGAAGAGCATTTGAGGCACCTGACATTAGTGATGAGGAGGCTACAATAGGAGAAGTTGTTGATAAATCTGAAGAAGTCCTCTTTTATGAAGACATAACTCATTTACTTGGGTTTTGTGATCTCTTCAAATGAACTGAAGATGGATCCAGAGAAGGTGAAAGCAATCAAAGAATGGTCATCACCAAGGAGTATGTTTGAGGTGAGGAGCTTCCATGGATTAGCAAGCTTCTATAGGAAGTTCATCAGAGACTTTAGTGGAATTTGTGCACCAAGGATGGATACTGTGAAGAAGAAGAAAAAGACTTTTAAATGGACAGAGGAGGCTGAGAGGAGCTTCAATATACTGAAGGAGAAAATAACAGAATGACCAATTCTGGTCTTGTTGAATTTTGAAAAGACCTTTCAGGTGAGATGTGATGCAAGTGGAGTTGTAATAGGAGTAGTTTTGAGTCAGGATAATAGACTTGTTGCCTATTTCAGTGAGAAGTTGAATGAAACCAAGAGAAAATACTCCACATATGACAAGGAGTTTTATGCCATAATTCAAGCCTTGAAAAAATGGAGACATTATTTTGTCCCACGGGAATTTTTCTTGTATAGCGATAACCAGGCTTTAAAATTCATAACTAGGCAGGAAAAATTGAATCAGAGGCATGCAAAATGGGTTGAATTTATGCAGAATTTTACTTTTGTCATAAAACATATCGTTGGGAATGCTAACAAGTTTGTTGATGCATTAAGCAAGAGATGTTTGATTCTGCAGGAATTTCAGGTGAAGACCTTGGAGTTTGAACACCTTAAGGACATGTATTGTGATGATCCAAATTTCAAGGAAGCATACGAAGCATGTGTGAACCCTGTCATGAGAGACAAAAGCCAGTGGACAGAGTACATGATTCAAGAGGGATTGTTGTTCAAGGGAAATCAGTTGTCCATACCAAAATGCTCAATGAGGGATAACCTTTTGAAAGAAAAGCATAGTGGAGGATTGGTTGGACATTTCGGCCATGATAAAAATTTTGCACAGTTGAGTAGTTCATACTATTGGCCAGGTATGAGAACATAAGTGATAAATTTTGTGAATAGATGTAGAATCTGCCAGCATGCGAAAGGAAAAAGACAAAACATTGGATTGTATCAACCATTGCCAATACCAGAGAGGCCATGGGATGCAATATGAATGGATTTTGTGTTGGGACTGCCAAGAATGCAAAAATGATTTGATTCCATAGTTGTGGTGGTGGATAGATTTTCAAAGATGGCTCATTTTATCCCATGCTAGAAGACCAGTGATACAACACATGTTGCAAATCTGTTTTTCAAGGAAGTTGTAAGACTTCACGGCCTAACCAAAAGCATTATCTCGGACAGAGACACAAAATTTGTTGGTCACTTGGAGAACACTATGGAATAAGTTGGAGACATATTTTTCCTTCATCTCAGCTTATCACCCTCAGACAGATGGACAAACTGAGTTGCTAAACAAAAGTTTGGGAAACTTATTGAGGGGTCTGGTCACTAAGCACCATAATCAGTGGGATCAGATTATGCTACAAACATAATTTGATTACAATGACTCACCAAACAAGAGCACTGGAAAGAGCCCATTCCAAATATTGTATGGAATGCAACCCAGGGGAGTATCTGAGTTGAGAGACTTGGAACATAGTGAGATCAGGAGTGCGGGAGCAGAAGATTTTGCTGCAGAAATGCAGAAGCTCCATAGACAGATCAAAGGACAGTTGCAGAGTTCTAACCAGGAGTACAAGCGCAGAGATGATCAACACTGCAAAGAACTTCAATTTGAAGTAGGATATCAGGTTCTGGCACATCTCAGGAAATAAAGGTCTCCTAGGGGAACATATAACAAGTTAAAGATGAAGAAGATAGGACCATGTAAGATCTTGAGGATTTTTTATGCAAACGCCTATGATATTGAGCTACTGGATGATGTGGGCATATCGCCCATATTCAATGTTTCAGACCTGTATCCTTACAGGAAAGAAGACACAGAGGGATCAGAAGATCAAGAGAAGGTACAGTGGGAGAAGAAAATGCCTATAGAATAAAAACCACAGATGGAGAAGATTGTTGATCAGAGGATCGATAAAAAGACCAGGAGGAAGACCTATTTTGAATATCTGGTCAAGTGGAAGGGACACCCAATAGAATATGCCAGTTGGAAAAATGAAGTTGCTATCCAGAAGCATGGAAAGTCAGTGCAGGAGCTCACAGACAGGAGTCCATGAATTTTTTTCAAGGGGAGTATGATGTAGGAGCATCGTTGGCAAGCACGTGAAGCAAGACCTATCAGCATTTGGGAATCTGTATGGGAGCTTAACGCTGGAAATACGACATATATTTTGAAGACCATCTTAACTCAGTGCCAAAAAAATCCTTTTGAGGCACGCTTGAGCGATTGCGATCAAAGTGGGAGTTTCCACTTCTGCTCTAGAATGCGACTGGTCTAGATAGTCGTTAGGTTAAGTTTTAGAGTAGACAAGTAGCCAGGGAAAACCCTAAAGTCTCTTTGAGATAAATAGAGGTTTTGTACGCTTAAATGAGGCTGGCAGCAGAGTAGATGTTAACTGCAAGTTAGTAGGAGATTCAGTTTTTCAGTGTTGTTGTTCATTTACAGTTGTAACCATTTTCACTTTTGAATATAACAAAGGAAAATTGATGCAATGCATGGTGTGTGAACATTGTTTGTAATTCTTTGTTATTGTGTTTTCATGAGTGAATGAATGAATCTCGTTATGAGTATATGGAACTGCGAATGTTAGGATAAGTTTCAATTGTTTCTCTTCTGCTGAAGTAGTGCAAGGTGTGCACACAGAATGCAAGGAGTGTGTTAACAAGATCTGTTTCGATTCCGAAGCTCAGAAGAGATAACATGAAACTTTACCTCTGCAAGGAGTGCAAAGAGGTTGGTGCAAGGAGTGCACATTCATCCGCAAGAACCCAAAACCTTGCATAAAGATCTAGTGCAAGGAGTGCACAGATCCGAGATTCGACTAAGTGTCGAAGGGACTTTGCAAGAAGTTGAAGAACCAGAAAAGGAGAATGCCAGGAGGGCGAGAGGAATTTATCTTCGAGAAATCCTTTGGATATGAGTTATTGAAATCCCTGAAATGCAAGGAGTGCGCGGGAAGTCAAAGTCTCCACGAGACCAAGCTCAGGAGGAATAACACTTTTCATAAGTGTTAACGATATCCAAGACACTGATTCATAGGAAGGACAAAGGTCGAAGCCTTTGAATCCTTCAAAAATCTTCTAAGTCTGAAGAAAGAATAAGCTCAGGGGGGAAATATCTGAACCGTACGATCAACGTCCACACAACGAGGAGAAAGCGAAGAGGAGGAAGGATCTCAGTTGTTCGATCCGAGCGCAAGAGAATCGTAGCCGTCCAATCAAGGTAAAGTGCGCTAGAATTAAATCTTTGAAAGTACACAGGAGGAGAAAGGTCACGAGTTTTCGAAATCATCGGGACTTTCCATTGTTAAGGAGAACACGTGGCGAGAGATCAGTTTTTTTCTTACTCATGACTTGAAGGAGTCAAAGGTTGAGTCGTGAGAACTCGCGAAATGCGAAATTGCGACTTGATCTGAGTCGTTGATCAAAGGAGAGATCTGGACCGTTGATCCAACACCATCGCAATTTCGGGTATCGGGAGAACGGAGGTAAGGAGACCCCAAACTCGCGAAACGCAAAATCGCAATTTGATCATAGTCATTGATCAAAGGAAAGATCTAGACCGTTGATTCAGCGCCATCGCAATGTCAAGATTTTGGGAGTCGAGAGACTCGCACGCAAAGGCTCGATACGTGAAATCGTGAAACGCCTTTTGAGTTAGGCGAGTGGTCATAACCGTGGTCACAAGAGGGAAGGGATTAGCCAGGGGAGAGCTAGCACCCGATTAGCGTGACAATTGAACAACACTAAGAAGAGAACCCGTGGGTCCCATACGACTTGCATCAAGAGGTATCAAAGATCTGGTCTGTGGATTGAGAAGGGAAGATCTGAATCGTAATCGTGTGGTCATCATCAAGGTCACATCTGAGAAGGGGCCAAGAGAGGGGGCGCTAACGCCAACTCTGATATTTTCGCAGAGCGTGAAAGTGAAGGTTGTGGTTGTCGTAGAGCCTGCACCAGGAGTCATGAGGACCTGTAGTTGACACAGGATGAGACCAGTGAGGTTTCAGAGAGTCACCGGCCCCAAAATTGAATATCCTGACCTGGAGGTCGCGTAGCCCTTAGGAGGGAAGGGAGTCTGCACCACAATGTTTTAGCAGGTCTTTCATTCTCTGATTCATCACTTGTATCAAATTCACTACTAGTGTCAAAAGTTTGTGCAGAGTTGTCATTTCCTTGTTCAAGAACATGGTTCCAGTTCTCATTTATACAAATGTTTTCTGCTTTGTACAGGGTCCTAGAACATAAGTCTTTTAATGCTTTCATGACAATGTGCAGACGCACTCTACCTATCTGGTATGCATTTTTGTATTGAAAACGTCTTTTGAGAGCTACAACAATCGTCATTGTTTCTCTCATGAATTGTGGCAACGCTTTTTGGACAACATCTAGTTGGACAGGCATGTTAATAATTGATCTTGTTAAGCCCATTTGGGGTCGTTGATAGCCCCATGGTCTGATTTGTGCAAATGCAATTTGCAGAGACACAAGTCTCTCTTCAATTTATGTAAGTGTACTTACATCTGGTAGTGGTGTGTTACATCTTATTTGGTTAGTTGTTGCAAATTGTGGCAGTTTTCCATTTTCAAGTGATTGTTTGCATGGAAGACAAATTTTGCTAGTGGAAAATGTTTTATCATTTAGTGTCAAGCTGATGTATTCTTTTTTCAAGTCAGGGGTGAAAGACTTAATGTTCTTTGTGAAATTAAATTCTTCGCAAATCACACATGCAATAGAAGGAGTGTCTTCAATTTGTTTCATATAGGTATGATTTGCATCTCTCTTTCCTAGATGAGGATGCATAGAAAGTGTTTGTTGGTTTTCAATGTTAGCATTGCATAGTGTTGGCTCTAATTTACGATATGTGATTTTTCCCCCTTGGTTAGTATCATGACCACTGTGGGATATGTAGTTGCACATGTTTCTCTCACGTATCTGTTTTTTCAACATGTGGTAGGTTAACTTATGATTGCCACTCGAAACTAGTTTCACTTGTTGACAAACCATGTTGAAGGTGGAATTGACATTTGTTACGAGCATTGCCTCCTCACCATGTTGATGATGCAAAGGGTGATCGTATTTTTCATTGGACATGTGATGTTTGTGTTCAGTAGGAAGTGTGTAAATGCGCTCGTGTTGTGCATGCACAACTTTTTTTAGGTTGTGATATGTGAGTTTGTATTTCTTGGTCGAGCTCCCTTTCACCTCATGATGATCGGTCGTACAATTCAAAGGTCTAGAAGGAAGTTTACCAATGTATTTATTTCTTTCACGTATGACCTTTTTCAAGTTGTGATAAGTCAGTCTATGCTTTTTGTTTAAGCTCTCTATGACCTAATAACAATTAGGATGACTTTCATCGTGATTAGACAATATACGATGCTTATGTACATTTGATGTGGTTTGGTTAGCATGGACATTGAATCTTGAACTAAAAGTACTTCTTATCAAAGGTTGATAATGGATGTGTGGCGTATTTGTTTTAGATGATATGATGCCAATTGTTTGATCATAGTTTGAATCAATACAGTAGAAATGGGCATTATCGTTTGAAAGGGTTGACCAGACCTGGATATTTACTCTGAATATGATAGATATCCATTGTAAACAAAATGTCCCACCCTCTATATTTCCTTTCTCATATGTAATTTCCATGTTTACAAGGTATTGTTGCCAACTTCCCACTATCGGCATAATTTCTATGAGATATGGTAGAAGGTGTTGATGCAAGCAATTAAATGCATGTTGACTACCACCTATAATTGCATTGCAAAGGGATGTCACAGTGTAAAGGCACAGTGAGTGCACATCAAACCTTGTTGCTATCAAATAGCAAATTGCATTGAACAAACTATCTCCACAAGTAGATGTATTAGTTGTTGCTATGTGTAATCCATGAGAGTGTATATGATGCATAATCCATTTCAAATGTGATTGAAGGCCTTTGCAGGTGAGGGACAAGTAAATATTAGATCATCCAAGATTGCACATAGATAATTTTTTATAGAGTAGTGGTTCATAATGACCACTTAGAGGATTGGCATCATGCAACAAGATGCAATATGGATCTCTAGATGTAGTTTTGTTGAATAGTAGATATCTTTTTTTTCTTGTTAATGACCAAATTCCAATTGATATATTCAGCCACTTGGCTAGCCACCGTATACAAAATGTATCTCCCCAAATTCCTCTCTCGTGTGGAGACAAAGTTGCAGATGCAGACAACCGCATCTTTGAAAGATACGTACTGATATCATGTATTCCATGCAATTGGCAAATAAAATCAGATGTCAATTCATATTGATACGACTCTAATGCTTCAACATTTCCATTTTCTAAACAAGCCAAGAAATGATCTATCAATCCATTGCGCAGCTCGGTCGAGGAATAACGGAAGTGCAATAGAACTTGAAATGCATTGAAGAGGCAATCTCCCGCAGTATACGAGAATGCGTCTAATCTGAAAAGGGCATTGTTATGCAATACTTGGTCGATGTTGTCATTTACAATGGAGTCTGCATCTATTTGATAGCACTCAACATCTATTACTTGATCCATATTTTAAGTTGTGATCTTCAATATGTTTCTTAGCTATGTTTAGATAATATGCATATAGAAAAAAATATAACTATAAGTTCGAGATTGCATACCAATTCTGCCATGTATCCTTCAACCTTTTTCATTTCAAATTCAGTGCTATGTGGTTTCTATAGCATATGACAAAGAAACAAAGCTATAATTAGTGATCAACCATATAGAAGAGATAATGCAAATAAAACAATAGTATGAACTTGCTCAGTACAAAGACTGAGTATTTAAGACATATAATTTTAGAACTTATTTTAGTTGTGCACCTTATAAGCGTTACAGTATTCAATGTATATAGCTTTACAATTGTATTCACCATTTAATTTCATCTTCACTCTTCACAAATCAACACTAAACAGATCTGAAACAGCTTGTTGATGTCTTTGACTCAGAACACTCACATAGATGGTATGTCGGATAAACAAAAGGGGAAGAATTAGGTGTTCATGGACCTCTACCATAGAAATGGAACCAACACATCGCACAACTTCTCGAGGTTTCAATGATCTTACAAGATGAAGAAGATATTCTAAGATTGGGCACTAGGGCACTCACCCTGAGACAGATCAATGAACTGTCCATTTAGGTTATAAAGAATCATTTCTACAAGACGAGGTCCAGATGTGGAAATGGTGATGGAAGATGCTTTGGAAGACCCAAAGTCCAACATAAAACTAACAACTATATATGGTTTGCCTCAGAGAATAAAATATTGCCCTGTCATAATCTGCAAAGAAGGGGATGGAAAGGTCCTCGTTGATGCTTGCTCCACAACGAAAACTCTGAATTTGTCTCACAAATCCTTGTGCACTTCCATTTTCCAAAGAGATATGATATGATTTCCAGGGCATGAAAGTGGGCATATGTGATTGGAAAGGGGACAGCCTGGAAAATGCACTAAACGTATGGTTTCAGAAACAAAAAGATGAGGAGAACATCCCATTTCCTTAT
>ML816514.1:0-13908 GCA_009831015.1 Picea engelmannii
ACTTACCTTCTCCTAGCCGAGTTGGAGACTGAGATTTGCTGCGGCTCTTCTGGACAGGGTTACAAGGTTGCTGCGGCTCTTCTGGACAGGTTTACAAGGGTCATCTCAACTCCCCTCTTGTGTGTTCTTGGTCTGCTCCAGTTGCCGTGGGTTTATCCCTATCAGCCATGACTGATTTTGCCTTCCGCTGACTTGTAGGAGTCTATTCCTGCCAGCTGTAAAGGGTTCTTGTATGCTGTTGGTGTTCTGGTGCCACCTTGCTGGTTTGATTGTACCGCCTTGCTGTATTTATGGTCTAAATGATGCCGCCTTGATTTTTTACTGGTGCTGCCCTTGTGTCTTGATGTGCTGCCTTACCTTGCCTGTTAGCAGCCTTAGTATTCTTACTTTGTGAACTGGATTGTTAGTGTTGTTTTGGACTGCTGGTATTTTGCCTTTGTTAAAGCAGAATTCTGTGTTCTTGGGCTGAAAGTGTTAAGGCTGTTTGTGGGTTCTTTTTCCAGCCCTAGGTTGGACAATGTTATCTTTGTTTTCAGCCCTATTGCTTGACAGTGGCTTGGACTGTAGTTTTTCAGCCTGCTGAGTTGGTTTTTGGTTTCCTATCCTAAGAGTTCTTCTTGGCATTGTCCCTATGATCATGATGAGATCTACCCTGAGGGTTTGATCCATGATCTTCTAAGTTTTTTCTGAGCATACTTTGGAGGAAGGTAACAACAACATATCAGGTACCTTTGTTCTTTGTTACAGCTAAGGTAATACTCAGATCTATGTTATGTTTACTTATTTATGCTATTTTAATGTTTTGCTGATCGTAAATTACAGTAGCAAATAATTTGAAATTTATAAAAATATTTTTGTTTCTAGATAGCCTACTGTTTTGCCCTTAAGTCATAACAGATATTCCTTGAGGAGTACCAATCATCTATGTTTAATATCATACCAAATTCTCAAGTCCTTTTTGACGCGGTATCCTTGTTGATCTAGGGATGATGCTCATTGCACTAGCTGTAATTTGAAGCTCCAAATGCTATGCATTCCTAGGTCCCACCTTCTATGTAAGCCTTAATAATTCCATGAGAGATGGCTAGAGACTACTTTCCATATCTCCAGATTTTCTTCAACACTAAAGAGCCCTAAATTTCCAAATCTATTGTATTGCACTCTAAATTTGCCCAAGTCAATGGACCCTTAGTCCCATTTTTGTGCCGAACTATTTGAATTCTATATTCGATTATAATTTGCCAAATTGCATTACAATTACTTGCTGCTATGTAATGTTCCCAAGCCAAGATGCCAAGAACATTGCGTTTTTCATGAATTTTTATGTGTTTTTTGGTTGTGGCATTTTGTCAAACACTTTGCAGATTTGGTCTTTTAAGTTGCGCTAGGGCTTATACTGATAGGTTTTATGTGTGTTTGCAACAATAATCAAAATAGATATAGTAATGTAACATACCTCAGCAAGATGCAAGATCAACAACACAAGGAATAACCAAAAATACCTCAGATCTGATTTTATTCATAACAATGGTTGTCCTCATACAAAATGGGGCAGATATGGAATATATATAAGATAGTAGAATGTCTGGCCTCCAAAATACAATATAGAAGAAGATTCAGGCTTCCAAAAGCCTCTCCAAGCTATAGACCAAAAACCCAGATGAACCAACTCATAACCCAACTGAAATATGAAGATCTTCCTAGCACAATGCGCCCCTCACTGGCTGAAGCAAACCAAGAATTCGGCCTCCAAGTAATAAGCTGCCTGATCCCCTGAGAAAGGTGCCAAACTGTAGATCGGGCCAAGGGAAACCCCCTAGCAAAGTCTCAGACTGAATGATGGAGATCTGACCCTCCAGATGGTTGAATCATCTATTTGCAATGCGCCCTCCTGGTTGTAGAAGACCAAGAATTCGGCCTCTATGAAGATGGCCTCCAAACCCTCTAGAAAAGATACCAAACTGTAGATCGAGCCACTGGAAAGCCCCTGGTATAGTCTCGGGCTGAATGATAGAGATCTGACCCTCCAAATGATTGGATCCTCAATCTGTGGTGTGCCCTCCTCTCTCTGAACATGTACTGAGCTCCAATAAATAAGATAACAGAGAAACCTCCTCTGGGACAGGCTAGAAAAGGCGCCCTATGCCATATGAGTAATAACCAGAAGTTTGTTTGCTCCTAATCCTTCTCCTATGCCTGGAACAAACTCTTCTGCTCAGGATGGTGTGCCCTCCTGCTGGAAACCCTCTTGAAGCTACGCCCTAGCTCTCCTTGAACCTCTGGCTGATGTAGAAACCCTCTGTAACTGAATGGATCCGATGTAGAATGGTGAGGGAGGAATCTTTCACCTCCATGACCAAGCTTGGACCAGGTTGGGTGGGATATTTCACCATCGAGTTGATCTCTAGGGTTTGTTAATTCAAAACCCTCAAAACCCCCAAGTGCATGGGCTCAGTAGCAAGAAGCCAGATATCAAACTGATAATCAACGTAATCAGAGAATAGAGGCCCCTGTCTCTCTTTTATCCTCCCTGCTCACCTTGTCTCCCCAAGTGACTTTTACTTTATTTATTAATTAATTAATTAATTAAATCACTTTAATTAATTAATTAACCATTTTACCTATAAAAACTAGTTTATCCCTCCTTGTGGCTTCCTTGGCCACTGAAAGTCACTTCTCATCATCCTATCCTATAGTGCTATTCCTCTCGATTCCAATGAGCTATTACACTAAGAGGTTCCTCCAACTATTATGCCCAATAGGATCTCCTTAGTGATTTTAATTAACATATAGCCCAAAATAACTCAAAATCACGGAAATCGTCGGAATGCAACGAAACCAAAGCGAAGCTGTGCGGAATGGATCAAAGTGATGAAATAAGATGAGCGATGTGAGTCGGACCCCAAAATACCCCTCAAGAGCCCCTGTACTCTCTACAACCTCCATTTGGCTACTCTGGTCATCATAGCACTCTGTAATATAATGATGTCCCAAAGTGGGGACATTACAGTCCTGCCTGCTAGAATATTGCTTGTTGTCAAGCAATAACTGAATCCATCCAAATATAATACCGGGGTCCCATGTCCACCTGTGGGACACACAGTAGGCTCCATCCAAAGATGAAGTATCATGCACTCCATCCCCTCGGTCCCATATCAGGACGTGAACTGCAATACCCTGTGAAGCATAATCCTGAAACATATCAGCACCCTAAGTCTCCTGCACATGACAGATGGCCTCAGCTCGGAATGAATCCATCCTCCAAGTCCATACCAAGACCAACACGGTCTCCACCAACTGCACATGCTGTTGCCATAGTGAGGTATTGCAAGACCTCCATGAATCACCCTCAAGTGACGTGCTCTTCTCAACATTGAAGCTCAATGGAAAGTCAAAATAACTTTCCCCTGCAAGGGTCCACTCGCCTCCATCAGTCAATGAAATGTTCAACCCTGCAATCCCCGGGTCCCATGCTAGGCTCTGCCAAATATCACCACGCTGGCGCTGCACTACTCTGATCATGACTGTCTGCTCCCTGTATACATACTGGATCCCCCACTTCTGGATCCTCAAGTTGGAATACTTGTGGAAATTGGACCTATTGTCCAGAAGCTGCATCGGTAAAAGAACCTTTGTGGAAGTAGTATCTGCCCAACCATCTCCATGCTCGATCATGAGGATCAAAAGGGAGAAGCTGTCTCGCTCCATAGGACAAGCCCCTACAAGCCCACTCAAAACCAACCCAAAGTGAAGTATGTGGCTCTCTGGCGCAACTTGGGTCATCATAAGGTGAAACAAATTACTAGCAAAATGGACTCTCGGATCCCATGGCAAACTTGGATGTTTATCACTTCCAATCCCCACTAACTGCTCCTATGTCATACTGATCACTGTCGGAAGCCCTCCATGCTCATCCCCATGAGAATCTGTATCTGTGTCGCCCTCTGAGATGTCTGCTATCCCATGGCCTAAGATGCTCACCATCACGCACAAGGTCTCAACTGTCTGCCTATGATGATCCACCCATATCCTGCTGTAGGCCGTAAAAGCACTCCTGGTAGGTGGTCTCGGCCTAACAACTCTCCATGTCCTTTGCCACTGTCTATCTCCCCCCACGCTGCTGTCAATAATGAAAGTGTTGGGAAAGGCTAACAGAAACATCTGTAGCTGACTGTAGGATTGGAAAGTATCATATGTTTTGGTCAATCCCAAGGATTCAACCAAAAGCTCGTCCACCGGTACCCATGGTAAATACTCGCTTGTAGTCATCATTGAACCCCAATCAACAGGTACAACCGAGGGTAACTGCTCAAACTGTTGGTCAACTACTCTCCATCCATCAACGCTCATGCAATTGATGATACCGTGAAGGTGATCTCCCAGATCTATCCACTACTGCAAAGGAGAGGAACCTCAATGTTCTACTAAATGTGTCTCCTCCCTGCAATCCAATGCGTCCCACTGAATCCCACTATACATCTCGACATATCTTTGAGAACTATCACTCATCACTGTATGCTCCTGCATACTCATGTAATCTTCTGTATACTCCTGCAGCAACAGGGATCTTGGGTGTACTACTGGGTCAACCTCGACATGAAGGTTAGCCAATCCTGGAACACAAATGGAAGTGTCCCCATAACTGCTCCTGAATCTGGAGTCCCCATGCGTGTGTGAGTGCTCGACTGTCTCAAAGATCCTCGTGGAGGGTAGCCCCTGTGACACATAGACATCCCTATGTTTTTTCGAATCATATCTCTCCCTACTCATCAATGATCCTGGGTACTCATCATGCTTCTCCATCAGCTGGTACTCCTCTGCTAAACCACCAACATCCTCAAGCAATGTGACTGAAGGATATATATGACTCTTTGCTAAGATAGATGTAGTAGATCTTTGTTTGATCTCCTCAAGGAGCTCCTTTGATCGAGCCTCTGATTCTTGAAGGGCTACCTGTGTGCCTTTAAAGAATCCTCGTGTGCTCTCCAACTCATGAGTGAGTCTGTCCACCTCCAACTCCTGCTCCCTCAGGGCCCTGTGATACATCTCGTCGACCTCCAATAGATAGTCTCTGTCCATCAACAACTGCTGGTATTCGACCCTCATCATAGTCACTCTCTCCCTGAGAGTATGAAAGTCATCCATGGCACATCCCCCGTTTGAGCTGTCAAGTGCCATTGATGCCCTCCAACAACAATCTGCCATCAATGCATGTGTGTCATCAATGCGCCTAGTGGCTGCCATGATCATGTCCTCACTGACTCTCAACTATCCTACCAAGTATCGAAACTCCTGATCACAGTCCTGCTGAGGTGCTAACTCATGCCCCTCACTACTAGTGTCAACCCTGGAATCCCCAACAACACTCTCTGCAAAAGATAAGGCACTGAATTTCCCCTTGTCTACTGTGCTACTGGGTCCTCCTGTATGCGACTGCACATCATCACCAACTGCTAGCTCCCTCTGAATCATACTGTATCCTGTATGAGCAGCTGTATCCTCCTGTGCACTCACCTTGCTACTATCATCTGCACCTGGGTCCCATACAGATGTGTCCAGACACGTGCTATGGCCATCTCGACCAATAAGGAGTGCATCCACATCACTGTCGATCGGTCCTAGAAGTAGATGTCCCGTCAAACTGTTAGTCTCCCCAACCTGGTCAAACAATGGAGTCTCCAAAAGAAGTGGCTCACTCTCCTCATACTGATAAGTATGTGTAAGGTCAATTGCCTGCACGTCATGTCTCTCCTCCTGGGTTTGTGGATCCATATGTCCCTGGTGTGCATCCCTCACACAAGGCTTCCATCATATCTGAACTGCCACTAATATCGTCATGTGTTGTGACTATCATGGGTGTCTGAAAAGATGACAAATCTGTCACGGTCATTACAGGAAGCTCATCGGGTCTAGGTGCTAACACGTGTGAATCTCCACTAGTGTCAGCACTCTGCTAAAGTGTAAGGTCATCAAGACCATGTGATATGATTGCTGAAGCACAGGTGCTATCATCCTGTCTATCCAACTGTCCCTCCAATACGCAAGGGTCACTATCCTCCCCAAGTGCACTAGAGTCACCAGCCTCCACAAGTGTGCAAGAGTCACTAGCGTCATTGAACTGCTCCAAATAAGCATCTATGGTTGCATCCCCATGCATCTCCTCATCCTCATTGTCATAGTGCACCTCAATAATGTGTCTCTTACCTTTACCCCTACATCTATGATCTGGTTCCCAAGGAACTTTGCAGCTGTAGCATAGTTGCCTGCTCCTAATGGGTGTAGGAATGCTCTGTTCTTCCTTCCATCTGCTAGCTGGTAGTGATGCTCTCTCTTCCATTTGTCTACATAGTGCTGTAGTATGTTGTATGTCGGCTATCAACTCACGTAGGGCTAACTCCCATTCATGTCTATCCATTTCTCCCTATGGAAGACCCCTGAAACTGGTAGGAGTCTAAGCTCTGGATGCATGCGCTAATCCCCACTGGCTAGGAGGATCAACGCTCTGATACCATTGTAATGTTCCTAAGACAAGATGCCAAGAACATTGCGTTTTTCATGAATTTTTATGTGTTTTCTGGTTGTGGCATTTCGTCAAACAGTTTGCAGATTTGGTCTTTTAAGTTGCGCTAGGGCTTATACTGATAGGTTTTATGTGTGTTTGCAACAATAATCAAAATAGTTATAGCAATGTAACATACCTCAACAAGATGCAAGATCAACAACACAAAGAATAACCAAAAATACCTCAGATCTGATTTTATTCATAAAAATGGTTGTCCTCATACAAAATGGGGCAGATCTGGAATACATATAAGATAGTAGAATGTCTGACCTCCAAAATCAATATAGAAGAAGCTTTAGGCTTCCAAAAGCCTCTCCAAGCTATAGACCCAAAACCCAAATGAACCAACTCATAGCCCAACTGAAATATGAAGATCTTCCTAGCACAATGTGCCCCTCACTGGTTGAAGCAAACCAATAATTCGGCCTCCAAGTAATAAGCTGTCGGATCCCCTGAGAAAGGTGCCAAACTGTAGATCGGGCCAAGGGAGATCTCAAACTGAATGATGGAGATCTGACCCTCCAAATGGCTGAATCATCTATTTGCAATGTGCCCTCCTGGCTGTAGAAGACCAAGAATTCGACCTCTATGAAGATGGCCTCCAAACCCTCTAGAAAATATACCAAACTGTAGATCGGGCCACTGGAAATCCCTTGGTATAGTCTTGGGCTGAATGAAAGAGATCTGACCCTCCAAATGACTGGATCCTCAATCTGTGGTGTGCCCTCCTCTCTCTGAACATGTACTGAGCTCCAATAAATAAGATAACAGAGAAACCTCCTCTGGGACATGCTAGAAAAGGCGCCCTAGGCCATATGAGTAATAACCAGAAGTTTGTTTGCTCCTAATCCTTCTCCTATGCCTTGAACAAACTCTTCTCCTCTGGATGGTGCACCCTCCTTAAGCTACGCCCTAGCTCTCCCTGAACCTGTGGCTGATGCAGAAACCCTTTGTAACTGAATGGATCTGATGTAGAATGGTGAGGGAGGAATTTTTCACCTCCGTGACCAAGCTTGGACCAGGTTGGGTGGAATCTTTCACCACCGAGCTGATCTCTAGGGTTTGTTAAGTCAAAACCCTCAAAACCCTCAACTGCATGGGCTCACTAGCAAGAAGCCAGATATCAAACTGATAATCAACATAATCAGAGAATAGAGGCCTCTATCTCTCTTTTATCCTCCCTGCTCACCTTGTCTCCCCAAGTGACTTTTACTTTATTTAATTACTAATTAATTAATTAAATCACTTTAATTAATTACTTAACCATTTTACCTCTAAAAAGTAGTTTATCCCTCCTTGTGGCTTCCCTGGCCATTGAAAGTCACTTCTCATCATCCTATCCTGTAGTGCTATTCGTCTCGATTCCAATGATCTATTACACTAAGAGGTTTTTCCAAGTATTATGCCCAATAGGACCTCCTTAGTGATTTTAATTAACATATAGCCCAAAATAACTCAAAATCACGGAAATCGTCGGAATGCAACGGAACAAAAGCCAAGCTGTGCGGAATGGATCAAAATGATGAAATAAGATGAGCTATGTGATCCAGACCCCAAAATACCCCTCAAGAGCCCCTGTATTCGCTATAACCTCCATCTGGCTACTTTGGTCATCATAACACTCTGTAATATAATGATGTCCCAAAGTGGGGACATTACATGCTATCACTCAATGACTAGCACTACCCTTGAGTGCCATTGCCAAATAGCTTTGCTCAACCTGATCCATTTTGTGAAAATGCCCCAAGGTGCGAAGACGAGACCCATGCTACCTTTTAAATTCCTCCCCATTAATATTTTTGTAGGAACCTAATGTAGCATGACTTGACCAACAAGGCTTGAAGATATGGTTAGTTGCTAGTATGTAAGACACCTCTTGTAGCTTTCCTATCAAAGATCTATACTTAATCTTGGATCTATTAAGCATCAAGTGAGATAAAAAAAACCAGGTGCAAAACTCTCACCAGTTGAAAGATCCAGGATTAAGATGGATTGATGTTTTTTTTTTTAAGTTATGGTAATTATTAAATGGTTGGTTTTGTTTTTTCTCTTCTTTTGATGTTATTTTCCGGATGTCAACTTGTTTCATTTTAGTTTATTAGTGCTACCCATCCATCTGGCACATCTCTTCCACCACAGGCTGTAGAGTGCACCTTATCTTGGAGCATTGAAATTTCCTTGTTGTACCATGTTTGTATCTTTCCTTCCACTTTTGCAATAACTCGTTTCCACAAATCCTTAGCAATAATAAACCTTGTATTTTGTGATTATAGCTCTTATATTAATGGGTGAAATCCGACAATCTATATTTCATACATGTATGATATGTGTAATGTTAAACTCTATTAGAAGTTGTCTTGAACAAACATTCACAATGATCTCAAGTTGAGGTTCATGTGTAAGAGGTGTTGCCATTTAAGAGTTGGGTTGCACTTTGTTCAATTTATTATCTCTTGTGCAAGCTAGACTGTCCATCTACATGTATGTTTGGTCTAGATTGTAACAGTTGGTGGAATTTATTTTCTATTCTAGTGTGTTGTTTGATTGGCAGCATCGGCCTTAAGAGAGGTGCTTGGTATGGAGCAAATTCTCTATGATAATTGGTATTGGCTTAGTGGGAGCGTTTGTATACACTGGGCTTCTGATGATGGAGTTAGTTAGGTGACCAATTATATGGTTTCATGGCTATGGAGTTGAATCTACATAGCTAATGATTGGCAAAAGCTATTTCTAGTGCTAAAAGGAAGGAATTCCTGTTGGGCACTCTTTTTCTTTGATAATACATACATTTTATTGCTATAGATCATTGCTTCTGACACAAATTTGATTCTACTTTTGGAAGTGTAGAGTGCAATGGGTGAGTTTCAGTAATCTTCAGATAGGTCTGACAGCAACAAATTATTTGTTGCGGTAGCCACAACAATACAAAGGTTTTCTGCTTGGCTAGATCTAACTTGGTCCACCTATAGTTAGGACATCATTGCTTGATAATTCATTTGGTTGTTGATTTTATCATGTAGTATGAGACCCAACAAGCTAGTAGAATACCTCCAAAAATAAGTCATATTTTATGCAAAAATAATAAAAAATATTAAATTGGGTGCTTAACAAAGCTTTTATCTTCCCTCCCATAAACCAACCAGCCAACCAACCAAGGCACTTTCATTTTGTTTGAACCTTTAGGTCAGCTAAAGTGAGCTATTTCCTAAGAAGATAGAGCTTAGGTTAAACCTACGTTGGTAGATCATCCATAAAACAATGGGTATTTGTATTACTCTATTGAGCACTCTTGAGTCTTTGGTATTGGTGCCATGTAGTATTGTCTACTATATGATTAAGATAGTTAGAAGGGGAGCATTCTATCTTGGTAATTATCTAGGATTTTTCTATTGGGTATCCATGGGATTTGTTACTAAGCACGTTCATAAGTTTGTGAGTATTTGGCCCATGGCATAGGGACTCAAATTAGCTTTTCTAAACTTGTAATGCAAAATTCCTAATTTCTGTTACATCTATTTATAATACCTAGTCTGCATAACAATAATATTACATAGGTACTTATAACACTTTTTGGATGTAATAATTTTTTTTTTGATGGGTCTGATGACACTCTTTGTATTGGGACTTCAGAAAATGGAATGTGAGAAAATGCTGCAAGGAAAGTTCTGATGGATTTGAACACCAGAAGTCTGACAAAACATTGAAAGGTTGGAATACCTGCGAGGAAAGTTTTCATATGTCGCAAAGTGAAACTTTGGATGTAGTATACTGTATAATTATAGTGGACCTTTAAGGATGAGGAATTGTGGTGCAGTGGAAGTGCAACCTGTTATTGCAGGATTTGTACTTATGCAAAGCCCAACACAAGACTCCCAAATCTTGCGTAACTATGGAAGAACCTATCACTGTCACCTTAGTAAGAACTTCCCTAGTTTTAGTGATGGAAGAGGTCCACCACAAGGAAGGGCTTCCCTGGTGACCTCAAGGGCTCAAATAGCAATTATAGTAGCCAAACCTACCGTGCCCTGTCTTGATCACCGAATGATTGGTCTAGGTCAAGGAAGTAGAAGAGGTATAAAGTTGTTTGAGTACCTTCCCAAGACAATAACACTTTGCAGCGTAATGTAACAATTTCAAGCTAAATTATGCAAGAACAACCTCTTATGACACTAGACAAGATAAGTTGCAATGGCTGATACAAATTTGCAGCAGTAAACAATTATATGACAACAATGAATGATTTATAACAACATATACTATTAGTGCTAAAAAATGCTACAATTGACCATGAAAGCTTAGCATAGATCCACTAGAATATTATCCAATTGTTAAATGCTATTTCTGAGTAAGTTAAGCCACCAAAGGATGATTGTATGCAACAAATTAAAGTGTTTTCAGATGGCTGTAGCAAACTTTATTAACATCAACAAATTATTTAGTGTGTTTGCTATAGTTAGTGTTAGTTAGTAAAAATCTTGAGAGTTTTGAGAGAGTGAGTTCATCAATCAACTCACCGTGAGAATGCTTTAAGACTAATGCCTTTAAGGGTTATGGAGTCTTTCAAATACAACTAAGCTTGAAGGTTGGCCTACTTGAAACCAAGAGGTAGGATCTAAACCCTAAGGTGCAAGCACATTTGGGCCTTAGGTCCTAAATCTTGAGGAGGAGAACTTCTAGGGTGCAAGCACATTTTGGGCCCTAGAAGTTGTTTCTCCCTTCTTGTAGCTTGAACTAGGTCAAAGATCAAAAGTCTAGGGCTAAAATCCTAAAGTGCTATCACTTTAGGGCTTTAGGGCTCTAACCTTAGCAAGGACAATTAACCAATTTTAGGACAAATACAACCTTGTGAGAGGAAGAAGCACTTATGTTCCTTTCTTAGGGTTTCACCAGACAAGCTTTTGCAACAAATAACAATTTCACCATAAACATTAATAGCATGAAAATAAATTGTAGAAATACACTTCATCCAAGAAACCAAGAGAATGTAACCCTAATTGCAGAAATATACATCCAAAATCAGCAAATCCATCCACAAAAGACCTTTCCAAGCATAGCACATGAGAGAGAGAGAGAGAGAGAGAGAGAGAGAGAGAGAGCTAGTAACCCTTAGAGGGTGAAAATTTCAGATGTGTTACCCACAAAGGTGAGAAGTGATGATCCTAAAATGAAAGTGAGGTTTAGCCTTTTAATATGAGGCTAACCTCACACATTTGTCCAAATAATTTGTCAACAACAAAATACAAGTGGGGTTGACCTCTCATTTGACCTTTACAAATGCTAAAACAACAAAAATTAATTAAAATAGCCCACACGTGTGAGATGTCAAGGCTAGGTAAGGTGACGTGATGCCTCCAAAGGCTAAGGTACAACCTCCAAAGGCCACATGGCATCCTCCAAGGTGAAGTAGATGTCAAGTGAGGTGTCTCTTCACCCAAGGTCATGCCAAATCATCTCAGGTACTCATCCATCCATCAAACCCTAAGGATGTCAAACCCTAGAAGGTGACATCATCACCATAACAAGGCAAGCATCCATGATCCAAGGCCAATGTCCAGGTTCTGGGGAGCTGCATGTCATCTCTACACTGTCTCTGACTATCTGCTGCTGCAACATCCCTGATCCCGGTGCAAAATAATTGTTGGGGTACTCTACCCATCTTGTGGGGCTTCCAACCCATCTATGTGCCATAATGACTGGATCTGCTCAAACCAAGGCTCATATGTCCATCGTCTAAGGTTTTGAGGATGTGAGAGCCAATATCCATCACACGTGCCCATGTTCTGCAATAAAGGCACAACGTTCTGGGTTCAAGCCCAGGACATTCCTCAAAGAACCATGTCAGGGCTATCCGAAACAAATCAAAGTATAAAACATGGTTAGCCAAAGTTCATAAGAAATTAGTCCTTAAAATATGCAAAGTAAGCTACAACTTAAGATATAAGCCATGTAAGATAATTCACCTCAGTATCCCCTTCAAGCATCACACCAGCCCAAGACCCCATGTGAGTTACCAAGTTTAAGTATGGAAGGGTCGTCATCTAACCCTATTAGGTGTGCCACCTAGACAGGAAATAAAATAACCCAGGTAGAGGGATAGGTCCCGAGAGTGACAAGGGAAAGCAAAAACCCAACAAGAGTAAGTGTGAAAGTGATATGGTTTCTGGGCTTACTTCATGGCTTATGGTGTTAAATCCATCTCTATGAGCGCCTTTGTGGAGGGTGTGCTTGCTCTTGAGTTACCCCATATTTATGTGCTATTTTTTCCAATCTCCCTTGTTGCCTTTTTCTTAGTCCCGCTTTATTATATATTTGTAAGTTCCCTTTGTAAGGTTTCAAGCCATTAGCATTGCATTTTTTGGACCAGGGTGAGCATTGAAAGAGTAGAGCTCAAGCTTTGACCGGCTTTTGTTGGTCCTATTATCGCTCAGTTTGTAGGATAGGTTTAGTAGCTTGGAAGTAAGACTCAAACTGGCGTAACAGGAGCTTCCCCACCCACTGTCACCTCGATGGGGAGCTCTTTCTATTTAGGGTGGCTAATCCCAAGGGAGACGTCCCTAGTAATCTGGGGTTCTGAAAGGTCTTAAGGTTTATAGGATCAGGATGAAAATTTCCTTTCACAGATTACTGCCAAGAAAGATAGTCAAAGAGAAGAAATTCCACTGAAAGGGCACCTGTTTGCGAGACAAGGCAAATAAAACTAAAACGTGCAGCAGTGGTTAGTACTTCAAATTGTTAATGACTATCTTCAATATATACACATGAGCAATGATAAATGTAATTATTGACGAAGTCAATGATTGCAATTAAAGCTAAGACTTATAATATTACTTCTTCAATAAATACAATCGATAGAGCATTCAATATACAAAATTAATCCTTGAGTTATCACAATGCAGTAAATATCACAAATGTGCTCACATATATATTGTTGCTGCGTCACTGCGCTACTAGGGTGACGTCAACCCTAATCTAGGTTAGTTTTAGTAGGCAAGGAAGTGGACGTTTTGCAAATCAAGACCATGAAAATAATCTACACATCAATGCCAATTGCTAGATGACAAAGCCACAATGTTTTATACCATACAAGAGATCAAAATAGGCAAGACGTCATCAACTAGTTAGGGTTTCAATTTAAGAGTTTTGAAAAAGGTTGTTTTACATTATAGACTCAACGTTGCAAGTTTTAGACCAGTGCCTTGGGTAAAATGGAGTCAAAGAGAGAGGCTAAAGGCTTGGAAAGATTTAAACCTAAGGACAGGAGAGTTAGGCTTAATGGTGCTGCAATGGCAGGGCCACCAAGTCAAAACCCTAAGGGGAGGAGGCTCATTCCGGTGTAGCTTAAGCTA
>ML816514.1:66508-78551 GCA_009831015.1 Picea engelmannii
TCTTGGAGGACTATCTTTTGGCATATGGTGCTATTTATCATTGGAAGGTTTACAACTAGGGATTGATTATGCTCTTCATGAATTTGTAAGTACATTTTGCATGCAAAACTTCTTTGTTGAATGGTTGTAGGTAGAATTGCTTATATGTATGGTTACATTGTTGTTATTTGCTTAATCATTAAAACCCTAGGGAGCCAACACACAAGTAGTTTGTGGCTTCATGTCCCCATGATAAAAGCTTATTAGCCATTTGATTAGAGAAGTTTTAGCCTAGCCATAGCTACACTATACTTTCTCTTTTCTTGAGTTAGCTTTGAACATAAATTGAAGAAAGAAGGCGTCCTAGGCCTAATTTATTTTACACCTAGGGTTTACTTCTAGGGTTTTGAAAAGCCTTGTATTTAAGCAACACTTTTCAGCCATAGATTTGTGTTTATTAGCTAGCCGTTTTGCCAAAAGAGTCTTAAGGAAAGAAGAGTGAGCATTAGGCCTAGCTTTAGCTACACCTAAATAAGCTTTCTTTTCCTAGGGTTTTGATTTGGTGGCCCTGCCATAACAGCACCATCAAACCCTAATCCTCTTGTCCTTGAGTTTAAGTCTTTCCAAGCCATTAGTTTCACTCCACTTGACTCCATTAACCCAAGGCACTAGTCTAGAAGTATACCTTTGAGCTTGTTTGTACTTAAACTCTCTTTCAAAACTCTTAAATTTGAAACCCTAAACTAACCTAGCGTCTAGAACTAACCCTAATAGTGATGACGTCTTGCCTAAATTAGACTTTTGCTTGGACTAAAAATTGCGGCTTGGTCATCTCTTTGTAGCCATAGAGGATTTGAGTACTTTCATTGGTTGATTTAGTCAAAACGTCCACCTCTTGGCTAGCTAACCCTAACCCTACAACAGAAATAATATAGGTGACGTCACACTTCTTTGATCTCTTGTTTGGCAGGAAACGTTGTGACATTTGTCATCTTGTTTGATAGGCATTGAGTTGTTGATCACTTTCACAAGCTTAGATTGCAAAACGTCTTACTCTTTGTCTTTTAAACTAATTGTTTCTAGGGTTGACGTCACCTTTTGCAGCAGCAATATTACTTGTGACGTCAAGTCTCCTTTGACCCTAATTTGAGTATAAAACTTTGTGTCTTGGTTGGCTTTGAAGTGTTGATTATTGTCTTTGGCCTTTTGTGTAAAACGTTCACTCTCTTGCCTTCCAAAATTGACCTAGTATTAGGGCTGACGTCACCCTAATTCTGCAATTGTGACGCAGCAACATTATTTACATATGAGCAGATTTGATGTTTATAGCATTGTGATAATACAAAGAATTGATTTTACACATTGAATGCCTACATCTCTCTTGTATTTATTGAAGAAGTGATATTAACATAAGCTATTATTGCAATCATTGACTTCGTCAATAATTACATCTATTAATGCTCATATATGTTAAGGATAGTCATTAAATTGTGAAGCACTAACCACTGCAGCACGTTCTAGTTCTTTTTTGTCTTGTCTCGCAAACAGGTGCCCTTATCAGTGGACTATCTTCTTTGACTATCTCATTATTGGCAGTAATCTGTGAAAGGGAATCCTTGTCTTGATCCATTAGGCCTTTACCCCTTCCAGAAACCCAGATTACTAGGGACATCTCCCTTGGACTAGCCATCCTAAATAGAAAGAGCTCCCCATCGAGGTGACAGTGGGTGGGGAAGCTCTTGTTACGCCAGTTTGAAGCCTTGACTCAAGCTAACCTAAACCCTTCCTACAAACTGTGCGATAACAATGCCACTTCAACTTCTTGATGAAGATGATGATGATGATGCCACTTCAGCTTCTTGCTGAAGAAGATGATGATGATGTTATTTCAACCTTAATGCTGAAGATGATGATGTTACTTTAGCCTCATGCTAAAGATGATGATATTACTTTAGCCTCATGCTAAAGAAGATGATGATGTTACTTTAGCCTCACGCTAAAGATGATGATGATGTTACTTTAGCCTCATGCTGATGAGGATGATGATGCTACTCGAACTCCATGCTGTGAACGATGATGATGAGAAAAACTTCCAATGATTTATAGATATGCTAGTCAGTGTTCCAGATGTTGTTGATGTTGTTGCCCTCTCTTTCTCTCTTGATAATGTTGTATTGAGCTGTGTCTGTAGAATACCCTTCTTGTTAAGGGGGAGTGTTGAAATATTGTAACTGCAAAGAGTATTCTACTTATTATTATTACTATTTGAGTCATTTATTTATAGATCAAATCCCCTTTTGTGGATTGATCATGTCGGGCATTGTAATTAACCAAATCCTCTTTTGTGGATTGGTCAAACCCTAAACATAATATGCAAATTGAGAAGTCGACCCCTAGGCTAATTAAAGCGGTTTTAACCTCTAAGAAGATAAGTCAGCCCTGCCCAGTGAAGAGACACCTTTTTAGCACTTGCCAATTTGTATAAATAAAGGAAGCCAATGCCTCATTATCACACTCACTCAATCACTCATCAAGTGCACAAGATTGGAGAGCTGCAGTTGGGAGAAGAAGGAAGAGAGAGGCGCATTGCTTAGTGTTGGATATTCTCTAGTGTTTGGTTTATTGTCTTGGCATTGTATTGGCTATCTATATTAAGGAAGTTTTTGCTGGGTTTTCTCCCCCATGAGGGTTTCCTAAGATAAATGTTGTGTATCTTGTGATTTTTTTTTTCTCAGTGATCCTACCTATGTTATTGTTATCTAGTAAATTGAAAAGAAACCTAATAACAACTCAAAACTTAACAACAACCACATGCATCACACTTGGCTCATTTCCTCTTCAAGTGGTGTGCCCTCCCTCCTTGAGGAATGCACCCTTCCTCTTATTTAAGCAAGCTATCTCTCCCTTTGTCAGGCTAGAAGTTGGAGGTTGGGGAAATACTGCTTGTATTGTATTTCCATTGTTGTAATTGTTTTGAGATTTGAATAAAAATACTTTGGAGGTCAATGGTGGATGGTGCTATTTGTGTGGATGCAATTTTCTCAGGTATGATCATTTGAGGTATCTGTAAGTTTAGCTACTTTCCATTCTAATTTCTTAAAGTGGCCCTTGGATGTAAGATATCTTAAACTAGGTTGTTTATTTGATTTTTCTATCCTTTACATTTGCAATTATAGATTTACCTATTTTATTTATGCTAATATAAATGTTATCTAGATTTCATTTGTAGGGAATTTCCATATTTAACGAAATTGGTTGGCAATATTTGTCTTTGTCTAACATGTTCTTAAGCTAGGAGAGGTGAAGCATTCGAGTGGAATACTTCACACATTTTCAAGCCCCTTTCTTGGAGTGAAAGTCCCTCAACCTTCCCTCAAAGGACTCCATAGCCCAAGGATTCATCTTGAGCAAGATCTTTTCTCCTTCTCTTTTTCAAAATCTTCAAATCTTTTCTTGGCTAGAAGTTTGCTTATTTTTGAAAGATTGTATTGTTCATGTTCTATGAATGGCCCATATATGATATATAGTTTTCAATATTGACTAAATGGTTTGTTCGACCTTTATTATCCATATCAACATCATAAATATGCTACAATTACAAATTTGTGAATATGTGGTGGTGTATTAACCTTGGATTAACTCATTGCTTAAAGTAATTGACATGTGCTCAATATAACAACATATTAAACACTCACATAAGAAGTCAATGGAAGATAAAAAGTAGAAAATTTGTAGGTAAATAATATTTTATGAAGAGGTAGCTAAGATATTTACAATCGATAGTTGGGGTAGATGGAGTGGTAGGTGAGATGCACAAATATAAAGTACAAAATCAATGTTGCCAAAGCGCGAAGCGAAGCGGGAGCGTTTTTAGGAAGCGAAGCGTCGGGAGCGTCATTTTCAAAAAATCCTTGGAAGCGAAGCGTCCCGGAAGGGTCTATTATATATATATATATATAATTTTTTTTTATATATATTGCGTTTATATTCAAAAAAATATGTAGAAAGACAAATTAGTTGCAGAATATATGAAAACATGCAATATAGATAGAAATGACATCCATACTACATAGTTCATCAATGATTAATCATTCGAGCATCAACCATCTAGATTCTAGATTCTAGCAATTACTAGATTCTAGAGTGCTCCATGTCATAATCATCAAGATTGGCATCACTACCACTGCTCTCTCCTCCATCCTCCTCCTCCTCTCCCATATCCAATGCAATCCGTGCATTTGTTGATGTGGAGAATGACCCCTCAAGAGGATCACCATCATCAAAAGTGATTGACTCTAGCACTAGTTCATTAAGATCCAAGTTGGCTAATTCCAACTCAACACTGTTGTTCAAACTTCAAACCCATATCATCAAGAAACACATCCCACATATTTGTCTTTCCCTTCAACCACTCTTCTCTCTGCCTGTATATAAGACGGTTGGTGTGCACATACACCACTTAGTCACCTGACACGACGACAAAGAGAAGAGTTTATACTTGAGTGAAGGGTACATTTTTACTGGGGTCGTGACAAAAGAGTTGAACAATCAATGTCACCAACATCGAGGTACATAAAGGGATTGGTTCTCTTGATTAAATGTTAGTTCCATACCCTCATACATGATAGAATCCAGTGGAAACATTGCAATCTTGCCATTCTTGAAATCCTGAAAACTGTTAAGTCTGCTGAATTTTGCATGAGACCTAAAATTCTACTTTCTCCATATGAAGTCCAATGAGGTCGGAACCACTCTCAAACATCCTGAAACAATTAATGGTAATGTTAAAAATTTAAGTAAAAGGATGAAAATGAAAGATAAAGGAGAATGTCCTTTTACTTTCCATTAATTACTTTCCATGAAAATGAAAATGAATTTAACATTACCATTAATTACTAGGGTGGGTGGAATTGAGGGGGGAAATATCTTTTATTCCCTCCTCACTTTCCCCTAACCCATCCCTAACCACACTCCACACTCTAACTCTACTCAAAAGAACAAAAAAAATGAGTCTTTGGGCAGGGAGCGCATTTTTTAACCCGAAAGCGAGCTTCCGAAATCTAGAAGCGCGCTTCTGGATTTCGGAAGCTGGCTTCCTACCCAGCTTCCTGAGCGAACTCGCTCGGAGCGAGCTTCTGAGGCCGGAGCGAGGGGGGGGCGCTTCCAGTAACACTGTTACAAATGTAATACATTATTGACCATCATTTCCTCTGTGCATAGACGATCCTTAATTTCAACTATAGATCAGAGAATTGTTGCTCAAAAGTAGATTGGGAAAAGCACTTAGCTTGGGTGGGTAAAGTGTCTTTGTGGCAACTAAGTGGTTATTTGCTTTTGTCTAGTGTTTCTAGTATAAACATTAAGGAGAGTGTCTTCAATGAAAGGAGGTTGAAAATCTAGAATGGTTGCCATCAAATGTGTGATTGAAACATCTTCCTTTAGGTGTGAAGGCTCATAATGACTTACATAATTGACAATGTGGATGCAAAGCTATAAGGGAATGTCCAACTGAAAGGCATTGGAACACATCGGTGGAATGATAGTATAAGGCCCATGTCAAATTGGTTTGAGCTTGTGATGTTGCTAATTCTTGAACCTTTGTTTGTCCAAGTGAAGGAAAACTTTGTCACCAACCTTAAAAAGTGGATATACTTGATGGTTGTACTCATAAAGTGCTTTGTATTTGGCTTGCGTTTTTTGGAGTATACCATTGACTCTAGTAGGAAGTTTGGCCAAATTTTATACAAAGGAAGAAGCTCAAACTTTCTCCTTTTGCTAGTAGGATGTGGATGGTGATGGAAGATCAATTGGAAAGTCATAAGGTGCAAATGAATAGAAACCTTAATAAAGCTCAAATCTAGAGTACCCCGTGGAGGCATGCGTTACTCTATTATAATTGTGTTACAAGATATGAATGTCACTGTCCCACTTTTTGTTTTGTTGATGGTAGGTGCAGAGAGCATGGACTAAGGTCCTCCTAACAACGTTCATTTTTTCATTAGTTTGAGGATGAAAGGAGGTGGCAAACCTTAATTGACAACCAATTAACTTCTACAAAGGCCACCAAAAGAGAACAAAAAAATGGAGTTTCAATATGAAATGATGGTAAGTGAAAGCCCAAATTGACTTAAAACATGATGAAAAAATAAACTTGATGCTTATGGAGCATCTATAGACTTATTGCAAGGAATAGAATTTTCCATATTTAAAAATCTGCAAACAATAACAAAACTACAATCTTATTTCCTTTGAGTGGTGGGCGAAGTGTTTATAAAATCCATGGAAATGGTTTTGCTTAATTTGAAGGGCATTGGTAAAGGTTGGTACAATCCAAGCTTCTTGTAGAAGGCTTGACATGATTGCAAAGTGAGCTGTATTAATTCAATCTTTTGCTTGTTTCCATATGGATGACTAATAAAAACAACACCATAGATATTGTAGTGTTTTCTACACAACAAAATGAACTTCATAAGAGGAAGAGTGGGTTTCTTTGAGAAGAGGAATATAAGTTGTCCTTGTTGGAAATGAAAGTTGATTTAACTTATACAACAAACCATCTCTAATGGTGTAGCCGAGCAAAGGGGTTTGGTAACCACTATAAGTTGTTTTTCGGATTCCAAGATTGGAATAGAAGTACACATGTATGGAGCAAAGGTCCTTTCCATTCCCCATAGGATGCACATCTTACGTCTTTGTCAAGTTCTGTTGCGTAAGAAACTAGGATCTTACTTAGGTAGTTACAGTGAAGCGATGTGACTATGAATGAATATGTATCTCACCTTCATAATTGTTGAGATTTATAAACAACAATAGGAGAATTGAATTGAACTAAAGAAAACTGAAAAAAATTGCAATAAACAAGGAGAAAACAACAATAGGGTAGTGCAAGGATTGAATATAAATCAACCAATTGAGTGAAACCCTAGTGAGAGAAAGTAACCATAAATAATTGCTAGAAAGAAATAAATGTTGATATTATGGTAGCTGCGGGAGGTATTAACCTCCATATGTAACCTTTGACTAGAATAGAATATTCCGGAAGCAAGAGAAACCCTAAACATATGTGTGAAAACCCTAGAAGACATGCCAGCTCAGCAAAATATATAATATTAAGGTATTATCCTCCACGAAGACAAGTCGGCCTCACAGGAAAAATATAAACATAAAATATAATTACCAGAAAGTCAGGTCGGCCTAGCCAGAAAAGTCTTTGGATAGATTAATATAAATAGAGGACATCTTTGCTCATTTGTTCACTGACTCTCACTCAGGAAACCAGAAACAATGTGCAAGTTTGGAGGAGTAGCAACAACTGCAGTTGTACGGTTTTATCTTGTTCAGTCTTTTTGGTACTTTCTCTTGTGTGCTACCCTTGAAGAAACGACGCTCTCTTGGTTATCTGTTGGTTCTGGTGTGGCTTCCTGGAATCATTCTTTCTGTCAAAGGTTAAGGTGCTCGGGGGTGGCTTTGTGCCTATGGTTGGGTGACAATGGTGTAGCATTATCTATGGTTAAACGAGCATATGAACATTATTCTAACAGGTTATGGGCCCACACTACCTTCAGAACAATATAATCGCTGGAAGGTAGATCGAGAGTTTCTTGTCAAGCTCGTTGTAGCACCAGTTGCAACTGCAACTAGGGTTTTTGATTTTGCAGCTGCAACAAGCCCTAAACCTAATTTCTTGGGCACTTTCAGTGAATCATTGGACCTATTTTTTGGGTATTCTAGTGTGCCCTAGCCTAACGCACCCTCTAGTGCCTTTAGCCAACAAAAATGTCAAGTTTGAGTTTTTGGGTCAAAGTCAAAGTTTCACTGGCCAGTGAAAGTCAAAGGTTGACTGGTCAACGTCAAAGTCAAAGGTTGACCTTTGGTCAAAATTGATTTTTGTAGTCAAAGTTGAAATTTTAGGGCTTCTAGCTTGTTCTAATCATTGAGCCTTTTTGATTCAGTTTCTAACCTCTTCTTGTCAAGATGGTGTCAAGTTTCAGATTAAAAGACAAGCCAAACGATACTACAAATTTCAAAGCTATGCCCTTGTATATTCTTTTCAAGTTATATCATTCAACAAAGCATGTGTGTGTTTGTAGGGGATGTACAAGAGACCTTGTCCAAACAGTGAATTCAGTACATTCAGAGGAACAAGCGTACCCTCCCTAGCAATGAAGACTCAAGGTTTGATTATTTAAAAAAATCATATGTCTCAAGCTGTTATGGCATTATTATGATCTTATACTGCATCTTGATCTATTGAAGTTATGATCATTATACTAACCCCTTAATACTAGAGATACTCTTGTTGATCTCCTCTCTAGTAGATATTCTTGTTATTATGTAAATGCTTATTGTTTACGGAATGAACTTGATCTCCTTTAGGATATATTCTTGGTTATTGTCCTAGACTCCAGGCATGATATCTTCCATGGAGGATACCGTGGAGATTTTGTTGTTCTTGTTTCTTGTTCCGGGCAGGTCATAAGAGATAAATCTAAGAGGGAGTCAGACTCAGAAGGAGTCAATGATCAAGAAGAAGCCAACATAGTTTCGTGACACTTTGCAGAATGAAAACGGGCATGCAGTAGACAGAAGCGTGGTCCAAGGATTCTCTCAGATAGAAGGAGTTGATTTCAGAGTTTGAGATAAAGGATCTTGACCAGATTGGAAGCGTGGTTGGCACCAGAGGAGATCTTCAGTGAGGAGACCGAAGAGGTTTAGCATGATGGACATGAAGTCCATGGCCACACCTATGACGGCACATCTGAGGAAGTTGTGTGACAGGATAGACATTTTCTTTGCAAAAAGCACCTTGTGCCAGCATATGGTTGATCCATGACCGTATTATTGGGTTATAACACAACATGCATGTACCTATGTTGTACAGATAGATATGATTGATCTCCGATGATGAAGTACGACTGTCGGGATATACAATTTTTGGATTGGAAGAGCATAAGACAGATCTAGCACCTGGGTTGCTACTTTAGCTTGGGATCGAGCAGGATTTCCAGACAAGCAGTGAAGAAGATATCTATAGCACCCAGTCATATATAATAGCAAGTGGCGCAAGATATGAATAAGGGTGGCTTTTCGAAGGATCTTGCAAGGCTTCATCAGTGACATGGTGCAGGAAGGAGCAGTGAGGCTCCATCACATATCCACAGATGAGCAGATAGTTGACATTTGCACTAAGCTTCTGTCTGGGACAAGCTTGGTAGGAATGCAAATGTTTCCCTAGGGGAGTGTTGATGATTGCAACATCGTGCCGATATTCCAAGATTGATCAGATAGATCATGTGGGAATAGGCCTAGATGTAATCTTTGACAGATTGAAGATTCAAGTTGCTGCTAGATCTGTTATGAGTGAATTGCATCGGGCCTTGAAACTCTCACGAGTAGGTGAGTAGTTAACTCACGAGTAGGTGAGTAGCCTTGATAAGCATCGGGTCGACTCTATCTCCACAGGTACTGGGCTGCAAACCAAGGGAGACAGGGAACATCTACATCCAGAGTCTATGTGCCCCGACGTAGTCTTCGACGGACAGAAGACTCGAGGTGCAATTCCACGTGTCGATAGCAGCGAGCCAAATGCATTCACAGAGTGATCCTATAAGAGGATCACCATGAGGTGTTTGTGGCTCCGATGTGGTCATAATTCTTCTCACGGGACAAGAACAACCCGAGGTGCTAGACATATGTGTTCGATAGCATCGAGCTAAATTCATTCATGGAGTGATCCAATGAGAGGATCAACTATGAGGTGAATGTGGCTCCGATGAGGTCATGATTCTTGTCATGGGACAAGAATGACTCGAGGTGCTAGACACATGGTGGTGGAGATGGATCATCAATATAGCTAAATGAGGCTCATGGATATTGTGATATTGTCTATGACAAAAGAATACCAAGAACAAGTACGACGATATGTTTTGATGCCAGTTTTCTACTAGATGATGCCAATAGTGATGATGATACTCGTGACTTGATCTATGATGATGCTACTTGTAGAATGGTCTACAAGACTATGTGAGTCTTGCCCATACCATGTGAAGATGGATGGATGTGTTTGAGATCATTAATACCTCCCTAGCTAAGAGGGAGTGTTGATATTATGGTAGTTGCAGGAGGTATTAACCTCCATATGTAACCTTTGACTAGAATAGAATATTCCGAAAGCAAGAGAAACCCTAAAGAGATGTGTGAAAACCCTAGAAGACATGTCAAATCAACAAAATATATAATATTAAGGTATTATCCTCTAGGAAGACAGGTCGACCTCACAGGAAAAAGATAAACATAAAATATAATTACCAGAAAGCTAGGTCGGCCCAGCCAGAAAAGTCATTGGACAGATTAATATAAATAGAGGACATCTTGGCTCATTTGTTCACTCGCTCTCACTCAGGAAACTAGAAACAATGCACAAGTTTGTAGGAGTAGCAACAACAACTGGAATTGTACGGTTTTATCTTGTTCAGTCTTTATGGTACTTTCTCTTGTGTGTTACTCTTGGAGAAAGTGCACTCTCTTGGTTATCTGTTGGCTTTGGTGTGGCTTCCTGGAATCATTCTTTCTGTCAAAGGTTAAGGTGCTAAGGGGTGGCTTTGTGCTTATGGTTGGGTGACAATGGTGTAGCATTGTCTATGGTTAAATGAGCACATCAACATTATTCTAACAATAAACCCATGCACAAGTGAGATGAAAATGCCTAAGCATAAGTGAATGCCAAAGATATGGTTTCCCTTCGACATAAAACACTTTATAAAATAATGATGTCTAGAGGCTAAAGAATGATCAAGATCGCAAGATGATACAATACAAATGAGAGTTGTGGTGTATTTATACACAACTCAAGTAGTGTGCTATCCCACGAGGGGTTCATGAGCCTACATGTACAATTTTGACTAGGTCAATCTTAACCCCTCCCTAGTAGTACAAGATATGATAATAAATGATCAAAGGATAGCCTTAGCCATGATTACAAATACATCAATGATACATATGAATGTGTCATAGTTGGATATGAAGGTTACACCCATATTTCCAACACACCTTGTTAAGTTGAAAAGGGGGCATGGAGAGAAAGGATTACATCACAAGACTTACTCCCCCCCCAACCCTAACGCTGAACAAGGGTATCACCCCCAAAACTACATATTGTTCGCTTGAGGATCCATCAAGATCATCAATGACAAAAACTTTGCTCTAGAGTGAATTGGGGGGATGGTCCTCGAACTATTTAGGAACATCAGCAACTTGAGTAATACGGGCTCAAGGTGGAGGTGCAAAGGTCTCCTAATAATGCTTGTGTTAGAGTCCTATAGTTCATAGTATCAAATGGTGATTGAATATTCTTCCTTAAGTGAATTTATATTGTAAATAATATTACATTCTGCAAATGATTTCCAAAAGAAAAAGAAAAAAGATAAAAAATAATGAAAATGAAAAGAGGGTAGAAAAGAAAAGAAAAGGAAAGGAAAAGAAAAGAAAAAGGAGAAAATAATAAAAAAAAAGGAAAAAAAGAGAAAACCCCATGAAAAGAAAAATAAGTTTGAATCATATAGTTTAATCATGATCAACCAATTTTCAATTTATGTTGTTAGGTTAGAGAACAATTTTAGCCAAACTGTCTAATCTTGGCTAAAATAGTTAGGTAGAGGAAGAAATTAATCCAATTGTTTAAGTTGGATTAATTAGTTAGATGCATAGGTTAGAAGATAAGTTAGATAAATTTTCCCTTCAGGGAAAATTAAATAGGGTTTGCACATTAAAATGCACCCTAAGTTGATGAAATAAATTAGATTAGTATAGGAAAAATAAATGAGAATTTAAATGTTTCAAAAAAGCAAACATTTTGCTTTATGGCACATGTGTTTTAACCAAAGTTCGGAAATTGACAAGACACTTTGTCTTGTAGTGCATAAAGTGTTAATGTTTATGCCATTATTATAGTTCTTTGCATTTCATAAGATAAGAGCATAATAAGAACAAGATCACTGAGAAATACACATCCACAAGAGACACAACATTTATCCTTGGAAACCCTCTAGGGGAAGAAAACCCAGCA